>CAWUFW010024340.1:0-62081 GCA_963921515.1 Calotriton arnoldi | reverse complement strand
CTTTCGGTGACTGTTCAAACCCCTGATGTTCCATGTCAGGCAGGTGAGTTGAAACACTGAGGGGCATATTTACAAGGGGATATCGCCACCAGAAAGTCACTTTTAGCAACATTCTGGTGATGATATCCCTCCTTATTTACAAAGCGACGTTAATCCACTTACTGTGGCTTAATGCCGCCTTGTAAATAAGGCCCCTTTCATGCTTCACTTACCGTGAAAGGGGCTTGCAATGGGTTTTGCAGTGGGCGTTCCACCGCAACACCTATTGGTTTTTGACGCTGTCCCAAATTTACAAGGCTGGGGCAGCACCAAAACTAAGACTAGGGAATACCTGGTCTTAGACTGGCAATACAAGAAGAAGTTATTCATTTCTCCTTGTTTTTTACTCTTTCCATGTGTGCTGCATTCTGCAGCACACATAGAAAGAGCAAATTGCCTTTCAAGATTGTTTATGTGCAGGAAGGTGTCCCTTCCTGCACATAAACAGTCGCCCCTGCAGCGCAATCACCCTCGCAAGATGGCACAAGGGTGCCTGCACTGGTGCTAGGCAGATTTATTAGCGCCATCGCTAGGTGAAACACAGCAGTGCACCGTATTTTTATAAATCTGGCGCATCCCTGCATTTAAAAAATGTCAGAGCATGGCGCTACCAATTTTGGCGTAACACTGTGCTCTGACATTTTGTTGTAAATATCTCCCTGAGTCTCTTGTAGTGTGTGAAGGTGTGATAGCTGAGAGTGATATCATGTAAGAGCAAGACTTTTAAAGGTAGACCTGGTATGTTCCACAGTAGTAAAGAGGCTTCATCAAACAAAAAAACAAGAACACAAACAACCTTTCCTCCCACCCACTCAAGCCAGAAAAGTAGTTGGAGAACCTATTAATCCCTAATAGAAAACAAAAAAACTAAACATAGCAGTATGCACCTCAGGGGGGTGACAATGCCCTGAGGAGCAAAGCCCAGAAAGAAATGAGTAGGCAAACGGTATAAATCATCAAGCAAGTTAGCAATGTGAGAGAATATAGAAAAAACCCCAATGTCAATGTGGGTCAAAGGCATGTGCATTTTAGGCGAATAGGACTTATCTAAAGGGCAACAGTGAGGAGAACACGGTAGTGCATTGAAATTCCAAGGAACGCACTAGGACGAATGCGCACCAGGTGAAGTAGGCATCGAGATAGCAAGGGCCACAGCGCCAGAACCCCTGCCAGGGAAGGATCCACCAGATAAGTGTTTCTTACAGAACTGTGCAGCATCCGCAGGGGTGTTGAAAACAAAGTGGTGTCCGTCTAGGTCCAAGCGGAGGCATGCAGGGTAGAGCATCCCATATTTTAGCCCAAGTTTCTGGAGAGCACCTTTAACATCAGTAAATTTGCAACAGACCTTCTAAACCATTGATGTAATTTAGAAAGGGTGAAATTGTGGTGCCCTGATATTGCAGAGGACCTTTGTCACGGGCCAAGCGCTGCGCAGTATAACAATCTCTAAAATTAAAAATCCTGGTGATGATCTGCCGCGGCAGCACCCCAGGAATCAGCCAGGGGGCAAGTGTGCGATGTGCCCTTTCAACCACAAATGTATTGGTAAAAGAGTTCCTGTTAAAAAGTTCAATTAGAAGATGTTTCACAAAGGCATCCATGCGGCCAGTGTTGACGGATTCTGGTATCCCAGCTATGCGGATGTTATTGCGGCAGGATCTTGCCTCTAAGTCCTTGTTCTTGGCTGCAGTGGTTTTTAGGATGCATTCAACTCATTCAAGACACTTCAATGCCTCTACATTGCTGTCCTCAATTTTCGAGATTCGGCGTCCGCACCCTTGATTCTCACATTGTGACGTTCAAGGCCCTCAGCTATAATGTCAAGGTGATGCGTTCGAGTATCGAATCTAGAGTCAATTGCCTTGAAACTGTCTTGGAGCTCGGACTTAATTGCAGCAGCGCCATCAATGGGGGGGGTCAGCCATTGCATACTCTGAGGTGCCACTGGAGTCGGAGGGCGAATGCTGGTGGTGGTGAGTTGCTTAGGAGCTTAAGATCTCTGCATCCCATTGTAGCAGTGGACTGTACAATGATAGTAGACTCAGTGCTCACTGAGACGGCTAAATAGGAAGGCCAGATGGAAATAAAATACGTTCTATATTAAAGCGATGGATACATATATATATATATTCACTGAAAAAACCATAGGTTTTAGGGACAGTTATAGTTAGTTGGACATTTCACTCGTACAAAACCATAGAAATTCCCCCGTTATAGTTAGTTCAGCTAACTATAACTCGCGCCCCGCAATGCACTGCTGATGACGTCACATATTACATCACTCATGACATGGTCAGTGACATCACTGATGACATCACTGATGACATCTCAAATGACATCACTGATGACATCATGCAGTGACTGTGTGTTTCTCTAAAGTTTAAATATTTTTAATATATATCGGATAAGACGTATTGAAGAATGAGTGGGTGTATAAGTGTCTGTATGGATGATTTAGTAGGTGCAAGACTGACTCTATAAGTGAGTGATTTAACATATCTTACTGAATGCATGGGTTAGTGACTAAACTGGGTGAATGTCTGTATCCGTCTGTCTGTTGCTGTGTAAGTGACTGCATGTGTTTGTGAATAGCTACATGAGTGTGTATATGAGTTATTGAATGGTTGTTTGAGTATCTGTATGGGTGCCTGAGTGTTTGTGTGGGAGGGGTGTGTGCGACTCTGTGTATAGATGTGTGAGTGGGTGATTCACTGGGTGGATGGTTTCAAGAGTGCATCTGTGATAGACTGTATGGGTGGGTAAGTGTGTGTAAGAGTGTGTTAGTGAGTGAATGTATGTCCCAGTGGTACATGTGTGAGTAACTACATATGTGAAAGGCAGTATATATGTGTGTTGGAGTATATAAATAGCTATAAGCGAGAGTGAGTGATTGTGATAGTGGCTGTATGGATGAGTGTGTGCTTGTATCAGTGATTGTATAAGAGCGTAACAATGTGCTAGTATTTGTTTGATTAAGTGAGCTGGTCTGTGTATAACTGTATAGGGGAGTAAATGGCAGTGTGTTTAATTATTTGCATGACTGACTAGGTGTGTGAGTTCCTCTATGGATGAGTGGCGGTGTTTGAGTGTCTATATAGGAGTAAGAGTGCATATGATAGTCCTGTACTGAGTGACCATAAGTATGAGTGACTGTACGGGTGAGTAAGTGGATGTGTGTGTGTAGACCTAAGAATCAGTGAGTGGGTATGTAGTTATTGGTGTTGGAGTGTCTATGGTTTTGCGAATGGCAGTCTGTAATTTAGAGTGGGTGTATCAAAGGTTATATTAGGGTGTGAGGAGGTGCATCAGATTATCACGTGGATGATGTCATCAGTGATGTCATCAGTGATGTCATTTGAGATGTCATGAGTGATGTCACTGACCATGTCATGAGTGATGTAATATGTGACGTCATCAGCAGTGCATTGCGAGGCGCGAGTTATAGTTAGCTGAACTAACTATAACGGGGAATTTCTATGGTTTTGTACGAGTGAAATGTCCAACTAACTATAACTGTCCCTAAAACCTATGGTTTTTTCAGTGAATATATATATATATATATATATATATATATATATATATATATATATATTATCTACTGGCGGTCACCAGTAGATAGTTATAGTTAGGACCTATTTTCCATAGGATATCCGCAACATTCTATTTGAAATAACGTTGGCGCCGGTTGACGAATCTTCGCGAAAGTTTCCAACTTGTTGGGGCGCTCCGGTCCGCTCCTATCCTGAAAGTCTCGGGGTGATTCGTCAAGCAGGGGCCGAGAAAAAAGGGGGGTCCCAAAACGTGTTTTCCCCATTCATTTTTCCATAGGAACCTTTAGTCGCAGCTACAGCCCGAACTGCTGAACGGAATTACACCAAATTTGGCAAAGAGGTAGCCCTTGGTTCAGTGTCGTGCCTTTTGCTTAAATGGTGTAAATCCGTTCAGTAGTTCCTGAGAAAATCAAAAGTAAAATCACATATATATCTGGGCGGAGCCTAACCACACATGTCATTGTGAGATCTGATTGGCTGTCAGCACTTCATCCTAGAATTGCTGGCAGCCATCTTGAGACCAATATACATGATAGTACCCCATTGAAATGCATTGTAGTGAATCAAAGATTTTGAGGGTTACCAAAAGGAGAACTATAAAGGGTGATAACAGACTTTAGTTACATTAGAATTCATTTGTTGATGGTACCATACTAATTTCAGGAATTGTGGTGTGTTCTAAGGTGATTTTACCCTGTGAAAAACCTTCTGCTGGGATATCATGAATCATGTTTGAGAGAAAACTATTTTCACATGCTTGTCCCATAGAGTTTTGGAAGGTGCTCCAGAAGCTAAAATGAGAGCATATTTTCTGTAAATTCACATTATCTTTCTCAGTCATGTGAGAATGAAGTCTGACATTCTCAGTAAAACATGTACATCCAACAAGGGCAGAGACTGTCAGTTGATTCCTTTGTGTTCTACTGCAGCTTCCCAGAGTGTTCTAAAGAACAACTAGAGTGCTAACAGCCTTACTTATGACAAAAGTATGGCACACCTGAAGCCATCTTGATTGGAATAAACTGGTAACACTTAAAACATTTAATTTAAAAAGGAACAAAATGATGGGGTTCATTTTGTCATAGAAATTATGGTTAGTGCTGTAGAAAGAAAAATTAGGACATGTTTCAAGTGTGATCTCAAATATCTTCCTGTTATATTTCAACAGGAGCAGCCTGCCAGTTGATGCCTTTGTGTTCTACTGCAGCTTCCCAGAGTGTTCTAAAGAACAACTAGAGCGCTAACAGCCTTACTTATGACAAAAGTATGGCACACCTGAAGCCATCTTAATTGGAATAAACCGGTAACACTTAAAACATTTAATTTAAAAAGGAACAAAATGAGGGGGTTCTTTTTGAAATAGAAATTATGGTTAGTGCTACAGAAAGAAAAATTAGGGCATGTTTTAAGTGAGATCTCAAATCCTCTTCTATTTCATTAGAAAATTCTGACATGCAGACTGAAACAATCACTTTCAATACCAGCAGCAGACTTCCAGTTAACTCCCTGGTGAGCAGTAGCTTTACTACAGTGATCTAATGAGCAACTAGAGTGCTAACATTCTGAATTTATGGCAAATGTGAGACACATCTGAATGCCTTCTTGATGGAATCAAAGTAAAAAACTGAAAGCATTTCCTACTGAGGAGACTGCAGTAAATGAGGAAATTAGGAAACTTCATAACAAAGAAGTCTTCCAAGATGGCCACCAGTGAAAAAAGAGCCCAAATGTAGCACAAATATTACCCAGATGTAGCCCACATATAGCCCAATGACAAAAATGTGCAAAACACTTTTTATTTTTAGTTTTTGCAGTTTTATGTAGTGCAGACTGGTCAGGTATTGGAGCGTTGCATCTTAAAACATGAAACCCCTACACTACAAAAACACCACTGCACTACCCTAAACCCTAAAACACTACCCCCAGCACGACCCCTACACTACACAAGCACCACTGCACTATCCTAAACCCTAAAACACTACCCCCAGCACGACCCCCTACACTACACAAACACCACTGCACTACCCTAAACCCTAAAACACTACCCCCAGCATGACCCCTACACTACCCAAACACCACTGCACTACCCTAAACCCTAAAACACTACCCCCAGCACGACATCCTACACTACCCAAACACCACTGCACTACCCTAAAACACGATCCCCTACACTACACAAACACCACTGCACTACCCTAAACCCTAAAACACTACCCCCAGCACGACCCCTACACTACCCTAACACCACTGCACTAACCTAAATCCTAAAACACTACCCCCAGCACGACCCCTACACTACCCAAACACCACTGCACTACCCTAAAACATGACCCCCTACACTACACAAACACCACTGCACTACCCTAAACCCTAAAACACTACCCCAGCACGACCCCCTACACTACACAAGCACCACTGCACTACCCTAAACCCTAAAACACTACCCCCAGCACGACCCCCTACACTGCCCGAACACCACTGCACTGCCCTAAACCCTGAAACACCAGCCCCTGCACGACCCCCTACACTGCCCGAACACCACTGCACTGCCCTAAACCCTGAAACACCACCCCTAGCACGACCCCCTACACTGCCCGATCACCATTGCACTGCCCTAAACCCTGAAACACCACCCCTTCACGACCCCCTACACTGCCCGAACACCACTGCACTGCCCTAAAGCCTGAAACACCACCCCCAGCACGACCCCTACACTGCCCGAACACCACTGCACTGCCCTAAACCCTGAAACACTACCCACAGCAAGACCCCCTACATTGCCCGGACACCACTGCACTGCCCTAAATCCTGAAACATCACCCCCAGCAAGACCCCTACACTGCCCGAACACCACTGCCCTAAACCCTGAAACACCACCCCCAGCACGACCCCCTACACTGCCCGAACATCACTGCACTGCCCTAAACCCTGAAACACCACCCCCAGCACGACCCCCTACACTGCCCGAACACCACTGCTCTGCCCAAAACCCTGAAACACCAGGCCCAGCACGACCCCCTACACTGCCCGAACACCACTGCACTGCCCTAAACCTTGAAACACCAGCCCCAGCACGACCCCCTACACTGCCCAAACACCACTGCACTACCCTAAACCCTGAAACACCACCCCCAGCAAGACCACCTACACTGGCCGAACACCACTGCACTGCCCTAAACCCTGAAACACCACCCCTGCACGACCCCTACACTGCCCGAACACCACTGCACTGCCCTAAACCCTGAAACACCACCCCTAGCACGACCGCCTACACTGCCCGAACACCACTGCACTGCCCTAAACCCTGAAACACCACCCCCAGCACGACCCCCTACACTGCCCGAACACCACTGCACTGCCCTAAACCCTGAAACACCACCCAATGCACGACCCCCTACACTGCCGGAACACCACTGCACTGCCCTAAACCCTGAAACACCACCCCCAGCACGATCCCCTACACTGCCCGAACACCACTGCACTGCCCTAAACCCTGAAACATCACACCCAGCAAGACCCCCTACACTGCCTGAACACCACTGCCCTAAACCCTGAAACACCACCCCCAGCAAGACCCCCTACACTGCCCGAACACCACTGCACTGGCCTAAACCCTGAAACACCAGCCCCAGCACCACCACCTACACTGCCCGAACACCACTGCACTGCCCTAAACCCTGAAACACCAGCCCCAGCACGACCCCCTACACTGCCCGAACACCACTGTACTGCCCTAAACCCTGAAACACCAGCCCCAGCATGACCCACTACACTGCCCGAATACCACTGCACTGCCCTAAACCCTGAAACACCACCCCCTGCATGACCCCCTACACTGCCCGAACACCACTGCACTGCCCTAAACCCTGAAACACCACCCCCTGCACGACCCCCTACACTGCCTGAACACCACTGCACTGCCCTAAACCCTGAAACACCACCCCCTGCACCGCCCCCTACACTGCCCGAACACCACTGCCCTAAACCCTGAAACACCAGCCCCTGCACGACCCCCTACACTGCCCGAACACCACTGCACTGCCCTAAACCCTGAAACACCACCCCAGCATGACCCCCTACAGTGCCCGAACACCACTGCTCTGCCCTAAACCCTAAAACACCACCCCCAGCACGACCCCCTACACTGCCCGAACACCACTGCACTGCCCTAAACCCTAGAACACTACCCCCAGCACGACCCCCTACACTACCCGAACACCACTGCACTACCCTAAACCCTAAAATACTCCCCCAGCATGACCCCCTACACTACCCGAACACGACTGCACTGCCCAAAACCCTCAAACACTCCCCCAGCACTACCCCCTACACTACCCGAACACCACTGCACTGCCCTAAACCCTAAAACACTCCCACCAGCACGACCCCCTACACTACCGAACACCACTGCACTGCCCTAAACCCTAAAACACTCCCCCAGCACGACCCCCTACAATACCCAAACACCACTGCACTGCCCTAAACCCTAAAACACTACCCCAGCATGACCCCCTACACTACCCAAACACCAATGCACTACCCTAATCCCTAAAACACTACCCCCGCACGACCCCTACACTACCCAAAGACCACTGCACTACCCTAAACCCTAAAACACTACCCCCGCACGACTCCCTACACTACCCAAAGACCACTGCACTACCCTAAACCCTAAAACACGACCTCCTACACTACACAAACACCACTGCACTACCCTAAACCCTAAAACACTACCCCTACACTACACAAACACCACTGCACTACCCTAAACCCTAAAAACTACCCCCAGCACGAACCCCTACACTACCCAAACACCACTGCACTACCCTAAATCCTAAAACACTACCCCCAGCAGTACCCCTACACTACCCAAACACCACTGCACTACCCTAAACCCTAAAACACTACCCCCAGCAGTACCCCTACACTACCCAAACACCAATGCACTACCCTAAACCCTAAAACACTACCCCCAGCAGTACCCCCTACACTACCCAAACACCACTGCACTACCCTAAATCACTACCCCCAGCACGACCCCTACACTACCCAAACACCACTGCACTACCCTAAAACCTAAAACACTACCCCCAGCATGACCCCCTACACTACCCAAATACCACTGCACTACCCTAAACCCTAAAACACTACCCCAGCACGACTCCCTACACTACCCAAACACCACTGCACGTCCCTAAACCCTAAATCTACCCCCAGCATGACCCCCTACACTACACAAACACCACTGCACTACCCTAAACCCTAAAACACTACCCCCAGCATGACCCTCTTCACTACTTAAACACAACTGCACAATGTGTTACAGGCGTTGCAACACAGGCCTTTGGTGCTTACTGGAAGTACCTGGTGGGCTAGTTGGGCCCCAGGGACCCTCAGGATTCAAGGTGACCTAATCCCCCAACTTAAAACGCTCCACGGGGCGCGTTTGCACAGTGGTGAAGGGAGGGGGCGGGGCCTCAGGTGACATGTGCGCAAACACGCCCTGTGGTGCATTTTAAGTTAGGGAATTAATTCCCTTTGAATCCTAAGGGACCCTGGGGGCCAACTAGCCCACCAGGTACCTTCAGTAAGCACAACAGAGTTGCATTGCAGAGAGGTGAAAAAAGGTGCGTGGCCTCGGAACGCCTCTCTGCAACTCAGCTCTGTGGTCCTAACTGTAGGTACCTGGGGGGCTAGTTGGGCCCCAGGGACCCTCAGGATTCAAGGGGACTTAATCCCGCAACTTAAAACGCGCCACGGGTCGCGTTTGCACACATGTCACCTCAGGCTTCACCACTGTGCAAACGCACCCTGTAGCGCGTTTTAAGAGTTAGTTTTAATCCCCTGCCCTATTATGTACTAGGGACTTGCAGAGGAGGTCATGCTAATCACAGGGGTACCCCAACGCATAGTGTTCCCTAGTGTATGTAGGTGTTTTCACTGTATTCTAAGTGTCTTTTAGCATAGCACTGGCTCTGGTTAGTCAGAGTCAGTTACCACCAGTACCCGTCTGAAAAAGTTGTGGGCACAGGATGATTTTGCAACAAGGCCTCTTTCTGCTCCTCTGTTGGTTCTTTCTGCACATCTTTTGCTTCTTTCTGTGCGTTTTTCTTCTTTCTTCACATGTCCTACCTCTGTAGGCATAGTTAGAAACTAGCATTTAAAAAACCTTTGAAATTCACTTAAAAAATCATAGGTTTCAGGCACGTTATAGTTAGAAATTAGCATTTAAAAAACCTTTGAAATTCACTGAAAAAACCATAGGTTTCAGACACGTTATAGTTAGAAATTAGCATTTAAAAAACCTTTGAAATTCACTGAAAAAGCCATAGGTTTTAGTGACAGTTATAGTTAGTTGGACATTTCACTCGTACAAAACCATAGAAATTCCCCCGTTATAGTTAGTTCAGCTAACTATAACTCGCGCCCCCGCAATGCACTGCTGATGACGTCACATATTACATCACTCATGACATGGTCAGTGACATCACTGATGACATCACTGATGACATCTCAAATGACATCACTGATGACATCATCGATGTGATAATTTCATGCATCTTCTCACACCCTAATATAACTTTTGATACACCCACTCTAAATTACAGACTGCCATTCTCAAAACCATAGACACTCCAACACCAAAAACTACATACCCACTCACTGATTCTTAGGTCTACACACACATCCACTCACTCACCCGTACAGTCACTCATACTTACAGTCACTCAGTACAGGACTATCATATGCACTCATACACCTATATAAACACTCACACACCGCCACTCATCCATAGAGGTACTCACACACCTAGTCAGTCATGCAAAAAATTTATCACACACCCATTTACTCACCTATACAGTTATACACACACCAGCTCACTTACTCATACAAATACTAGCACATTCTTACGCTCTTATACTATAACTGATACAAGCACACACGCATCCATACAGCCACTCTCACTATCACACACTCTCACTTATAGCCATTTAAATACTCTAACACACATATATACGGCCTTTTACATATGTAGTTACTCGCACATGTACCACTGAGATATACATTCACTCACGAACACACCCATACACACACTCACCCACCCAAGCAGTCCATCACAGATGCACTCTTGAAATCATGCACCCAGTGAATCACCCACTCACACATCTATGTACAGAGTCACACACACCCCACCCACACAAACACTCAGGCAGCCATACAGATACTCAGAGAACCAATCAATAACCCATATAGACACTCATGTAGCTATTCGCAAATCCATGCATCCACTTACACACCAACAAACAGACGGATACAGACATTCACACAGTTTAGTCACTAACCCATGCATTCAGTAAGATACGTTTAATCACTCACTTGTAGAGTCAGTCACTCACGTACTAAATCATCCATTCAGACACTTATACACCCACTCATTCTTCAATACGCCTTTCCCTATATATATTAAACATATTTAAACTTTACAGAAACACACAGTCACTGGATGATGTCATCAGTGATGTCATCAGTGATGTCATTTGAGATGTCATCAGTCAGTGATGTCACTGACCATGTCATGAGTGATGTAATATGTGACGTCATCAGCAGTGCATTGCGGGGGCGCGAGTTATAGTTAGCTGAACTAACTATAACGGGGAATTTCTATGGTTTTGTACGCGTGAAATGTCCAACTAACTATAACTGTCACTAAAACCTATGGTTTTTTCAGTGAATATATATATATATATATATATATATATATATATATATATATATATATATATATATATATATATATATATATATATATATATATATGTGTATTACCTACTGGCGGTCGCCAGTAGGTAGTTATAGTTAGGACCTCGTTTCTATTCTAAAAGCGTTTTTTCTTTTGCCAAAATCTTTGGCGCCGTTTGACGAATCTTCGCAAAATTTTCAAAACTAATGGTTCACTCAGGTCAGCTCCTGTCTTGAAAGTTTCGGGGTGATTTGTCAAGTGGGGGCCGAGAAAAAAGGGGGGTCCCAAAACATGTTTTCCCCATGTTAATTTCCATAGGAACTTTAGACAAAGCTACAGCCCGAACTGCTGAACAGAATTACACCAAATTTGGCAAAAAGTTAGGCCTTGGTCCAGAAAGTGTGCTTTTTTTAAATGGTGTAAATCCGTTCAGTAGTTGCTGAGAAATTTAAAAAAGAAAAATATCGATATCTGAGCACCGAGGAGTCGCAACTCCTCCCGAGCACGAGCTTCATTCTGATTGGCTGCCAACATTCCAAACCAGGAAGTGTTGGCAGCCATCTTGTGACTCTGTAGAACCGAGTCACAAGACAAAGGAAAAAAAAGTTAAAAATGAAGAAAAGGGGCCAGGGTAGAAACACCCTAACCCCCTTGGCCTCCTCAGGGGGTCCCACAGGAACCCCCAGGCCCCAAAAAAGCATTTTTTTAAAACATTACGGCCAGAGTCACGCTGGGTGCGTGAATCCGGAAGAAAAACAAAACGAAGTGCGGTCTCCTGAACTTCGTTTTCTTAAAGCCCCCGGCTGGGCCAGGTCCCGGGGGCAATATCTAATAAAGGCGCGGGTGCCCGTGGGGGCCCCCACAGCCCCGGGGACTGCCACCTCCCCGGGGCTTTATTTATAATATGCGGGGGCACGTGGCCACCCCACAGCCCCGGGGACCACCACCTCCCTGGGGCTTATAGTTTAAGAAATGCATGGGGGGCTCCTGCACCCTCGCTGCCCCGGGGACAGCCACCTCCCCGGGGCTTTTTACTTTAATTGTGGAGGAGCCACATGCCCCCTGCAGCCCCGGGGACCGCCACCTTTCTGGGGCTTTCTTTAAAAAAAAAGAAATAAAGTGTGGGCGGGGGGGCTCCTGACCCCCCCACAGTGCCCCAGGGACCACCACCTCGACGGGCATACAGTAATTTAAATTCGGGGGTCTGTAGCGCCGGGGACCACCACCTCCCCGGGGCTTTGAAAATATGTTGGAGGGGGGCCGCGCGGCCCCCCTCGTGGAGCCTTCCATGGCCCTGGGGACCGCCACCCCCAGGGCCAGCTCCTGCAATGTCCCGGGGTGCCCACCCCTGGGATATTCCCATTTTCTAAGGCAGGGCAGGAGCACGGCTCCCGTCCTGCCATAGCAAACACTGGAACTCTTGGAAGCGAGAGCAGGAAACCTGCTCTCACTTCCAAAAAGCAAAGCAGAATTGGTTTTGGACAAGGGGAGCTGCATGTCAGCAGGTCCCCTTGCCCAAAAGCAATGCCGGCTCCCGCAGGATGCGGAGAGCCGGCTGGGACCGCGAGGGCATTGGGGCTCCCCCCACGGTCCCCAACGTGAGGGCCGGCCCCAGGAGATGGGGGTCCCCGGGGCCAGAAGTGGCCCGGGTGGGGGGCCACTCGGCCCCCTCCCTTTTGAATTTGTTTTTTAAAATAAGGCCAGGCCCGGGGGATGGGGTACCCGGGGGCCATAATTGGCCTCAGGGGGGCCATGCGTCCCCCTCCTCAAATAAAGCAGGCTGGCCAGGCCCCTGGGGATGGGGTCCTCAGGGCCAGAAGTGGCCCAGGAGAGGGGGGCCACATGGCCCCCCTCCTGGGAAAATAATAAAAAACGAGGCCAGTCCTCCAGGGATGGGGTCCCCGGGGCGGCAAGTGGCCCTGGGGAGGGGGGCCACGCGGCCCCCCTCCTGGGAAAAATACATTTAAAAAAAAAAAAAACGAGGCCAGGCCCCGGGGAATGGGGTCCCCGGGCCAATAGTGGCCCAGGGAAGGGAGGCCATGCGGCCCCCTTCCTGTTTTTTTTAAAAAGAAAAAAATGCTCAGGCCCTGGGAGATGGGGTCCCCAGGGCCCAAAAATACTAAAAGAAGGGGGGCCACACAGCCCCCTTCTAAAAATATATTAAAAAAAAGAAAATCCGCATCTCGCCGGAGGGCCCGCCCCCTCTCTGCACCACACTGCAAACGCGGCCCCTGGTGCGTTCTAAGTTGGGGGATTAAGTCCCCTTCATTCCTGATGGTCCCTGGGGGCCAACTAGCCCACCAGGTACCTCCAGTAAGCCGCACACAGTGGGATTGCTGAGAGGTGGTCCAAGGCCACGCCCCTTTTTACACCACTCTGCAAATTTGCCTCATGGAGCACTGCTGGTGGGGTGATGAGGTCCTCTTGTGTCCTGAGGACCTTAGGACTGATGTGGACTTCATCCCCCGAGCAGCAGTGCGCCAGGCAGTGCGTTTGCTGAGTGGTGTAAAAAGGGGGCGTGGCCTTGGACCACTCTCAGCAATCCAGCTGTGTGGGGTCTACTGGAGGTAACAGGAGGGCTAGTTTGCCCCCAGGGACCCTCAGGAGGTAAGGGGACTTCCTTCGCCAACCAAGAGCATGCCAGGAGGCGCGTTTGCAGAGTGGCGTACAAAGGGGGTGTGGCCTGTGTCCATCTCTCAGCAATCCCACTGTGTGAGGCTTACTGGAGGTGACAGATAGGCTAGTTGGCCCCTAACCACCCCCGGAAGCGAAGGGGACTTCACTCACCATCCAAGAGTGCGCCGGGGAGCGCGTTTGCAGACTGGTGGGCAAAGGGGGCGTGGCCTGCTATGAGAACTTACCAATGCTGCTGTGTTGGACTAACTGGAGGTAATGGGAGGGATAGTTGGCCCCCAAGGTTGTCCTTGGGGGCCAACTATCCCTCCTGTTACCTCCAGTAAGTCCCACACAGTGGGATTGCTAAGAGGTCATGCCCCTCTTTCTCCACGACTCTGGAAACGTGCCTCCTGGCACACTTCGGGTTGGGGGATGAAGTCCACTTTTCTCCTGAGGGACTTTGGGGGCCAAGAAGCCCTCCTGGTGCCTCCTGTAAGTCCTATGCAGCAGAATTCCTGAGCAGTGGTTGAAGGCCCAGCCCCCTTTCTCCACCTCTCTGCAAACGTGACTACTAGTTAAAGAAGCATTTGCAATGTAATAGGTTTCACATTTGCGAGAGTTAGAGCTATTGACGTTGTAAATGTAAAAGTGTTTTATTAATGTTTCTTGGAGTGGAGTGGATGTAGGTTGTGTGTAGTGGAATTATGTGGTATGTTGTGCAGTGAAATTATATGGATAGAAAGTATGTGGTATTTAGTGTATAGGAATTATGTAGAGTGGGATTATGTGTTATGGAGAGTAATTGTGTGGTATGATAGTCTGTGTTGTGGAGTGATAACCTCAGGTTTAGCCATCCTAGTTTCCATAGAAGCTAAACTATAAACTCAATGAGACAAAAAAAAGTAGGAACCACTGAGGAGCACTTCTGGACCTAGTCAGAGGTATGAGCAGGGCAGGATTCGTGCACCCAGCGCGCATTCTGCCAATTCTTTTTTTTTTTTAATGCTTTTTTTGGCCCTGGGTGTCCTTGTGGGACTCCCTGAGCAGGCCTAGGGGGTCAGGGTGTTTCTACCCTGCCCCCTTTTCTTGTTTTTCACCTTTTTTAAAACTCTTTTCTTGTGACTCGGTTACCGAGTCACAAGATGGCTGCCAACACATTCTGGTTTAGAGTGTTGGCAGCCAATCAGAGTGAAGCTTCGTGCCCGGGAGAAGTCGCGACTCCTCCTCGGTGCTCAGATATCGAAAGTTTTATTTTTTAAATTGCTCAGCAACTACTGAACGGATTTACACCATTTAAAAAAAAGGGCTCTTTCTGAACCAAGACCTACCTTTTTGCCAAATTTGGTGTAATTCCGTTCTGCAGTTCGGGCTGTAGCTTTGTCTAAAGTTCCTATGGAAATTAACATGGGGAAAACACGTTTTGGGACCCCCCTTTTTTCTCGGCCCCCGCTTGACAAATCACCCCGAAACTTTCAAGACAGGAAAACAAAAAACAAAAAACGCTTTTCTATGGAAACTAGGTTCTAACTATAACTACCTACTGGCGACCGCCAGTAGGTATATATATATATATATATATATTACCTACTGGCGGTCGCCAGTAGGTAGTTATAGTTGGAACCTAGTTTCCATAGGAAAGCGTTTTGTTTACATTTTAAACGAATGAGAGACTGTGTTTCATCTCTATTACCTGAACGAAAGCACTGAGGAAGGCTTGAAATGCCGAAATGCATCTGCTGTTCACGGTTTTAATAAATATGAATTCTTGGATACCCCGTGAGTGCTCCTTACCTGTGGTCGAGTTGTTGTGAAACACGTGAGTCCTACCCTCGCGAAAGGAGTCACCCGTTTCGGAGTTCGGCAGTGGCATTGGTGGGAAATCGTGTGAGTTGTAAAGTTGCCCAAACTGCCTGAACTGCAGCCACATAACTTTCTCGTCGATCTATTGAGGTCGCTATCTATACAAGTTTGTGGTCCCGTTTATTTAAACGGCACCTGCAAGAACACAATATCAACATTTTGCGGCTGCAACGAGGGATGTCCAAAAACACAGGATCTAGAGAGTGGTGGGCCCATTTGGGAAACAATGGAGTGTGACTGGCGTTGCACCAACAGAGCTGGAAATGGATACAGGAACAACGGCATCCAGGCCAATATGCGGGAAGTGGTATCCATTGCCGCCGACTTAACCACATCGGGATTGCAGCTTCTCCATTGGCCACCCATTCACCAATCACAAGGAAGGTGACTATTTTTAAACGAAAGAGAGACTGTGTTTCATCTCTATTACCTGAACGAAAGCACTGAGGAAGGCTTGAAATGCCGAAATGCATCTGCTGTTCACGGTTTTAATAAATATGAATTCTTGGATACCCCGTGAGTGCTCCTAACCTGTGGTCGAGTTGTTGTGAAAGACGCGAGTCCTACCCTCGCGAAAGGAGTCACCCGTTTCGGAGTTCGGCAGTGGCATTGGTGGGAAATCGTGTGATATATATATATATATATATTCACTGAAAAAACCATAGGTTTTAGGGAAAGTTATAGTTAGTTGGACATTGCACTCGTACAAAACCCGTGAAATTCCCCCGTTACAGTTAGTTCAGCTAACTATAACTCGCGCCCCCGCAATGCACTGCTGATGACGTCACATATTACATCACTCATGACATGGTCAGTGACATCACTGATGACATCACTGATGACATCTCAAATGACATCACTGATGACATCATCCAGTGACTGTGTGTTTCTGAAAAGTTTAAATATGTTTAATATATATAGGGAAAGGCGTATTGAAGAATGAGTGGGTGTATAAGTGTCTGAATGGATGATTTAGTACGTGCGTGACTGACTCTACAAGTGAGTGATTAAACGTATCTTACTGAATGCATGGGTTAGTGACTAAACTGTGTGAATGTCTGTATCCGTCTGTCTGTTGGTGTGTAAGTGGATGCATGGATTTGCGAATAGCTACATGAGTGTCTATATGGTTTATTGATTGGTTCTCTGAGTATCTGTATGGGTGCCTGAGTGTTTGTGTGGGTGGGGTGTGTGTGACTCTGTACATAGATGTGTGAGTGGGTGATTCACTGGGTGCATGATTTCAAGCGTGCATCTGTGATGGACTGCTTGGGTGGGTGAGTGTGTGTATGGGTGTGTTAGTGAGTGAATGTATATCTCAGTGGTACATGTGCGAGTAACTATATATGTAAAAGGCAGTATATATGTGTGTTAGAGTATTTAAATGGCTATAAGTTAGAGTGTGTGATTGTGAGAGTGGCTGTAAGGGTGCGTGTGTGCTTGTATCAGTTATTGTATAAGAGCATAAGAATGTGCTAGTATTTGTATGAGTAAGTGAGCTGGTGTGTGTATAACTGTATAGGTGAGTAAATGGGTGTGTGATTAATTTTTTGCATGACTGACTAGGTGTGTGAGTACCTCTATGGATGAGTGGCGGTGTGTGAGTGTTTATATAGGTGTATGAGTACATATGATAGTCCTGTACTGAGTGACTGTAAGTATGAGTGACTGTACGGGTGAGTGAGTAGATGTGTGTGTGTAGACCTAAGAATCAGTGAGAGGGTATGTAGTTATTGGTATTGGAGTGTGTATGGTTTTGAGAATGGCAGTCTGTAATTTAGAGTGGGTGTATCAAAAGTTATATTAGGGTGTGAGAAGATGCATGAAATTATCACATGGATGATGTCATCAGTGATGTCATCAGTGATGTCATTTGAGATGTCATCAGTGATGTCATGAGTGATGTCACTGACCATGTCATGAGTGATGTAATATGTGACGTCATCAGCAGTGCAATGCGGGGGCGCGAGTTATAGTTAGCTGAACTAACTATAACGGGGGAATTTCACGGGTTTTGTATGAGTGCAATGTCCAACTAACTATAACTTTCCCTAAAACCTATGGTTTTTTCAGTGAATTTCTAAGGTTTTTTAAATGCTAATTCCTAACTATAACATGTCTGAAACCTATGGTTTTTTCAGTGAATTTCAAAGGTTTTTTAAATGACAATTTTTAAATATAATAAATCTTATATTTACTATTTTGATACTGATTTTCTACATTTTTTTAACTATTTATTTTTACATATTTTATTTTTTAATTATATTATATATTATTAATGTAAATGGAAAAAAATGTTTTTTAAAATATTGTAACTGTAATGTTTTTATTTGTTTTATAATTAATTTTAATATATTTATATTATTTACTTTATTGTTTTTAAATATATGTTTTGGGAATCGCGCACCCAAAGCGTACCTTTCTCGATCACTGCGCGGAACCTAGCCGCCATTTTAGGATTGTTATGTAGGATCCGCGTAGGATGTGCGATGGGTGCGTATTTTCCTGCGCGGTCGCTATGCGACCGATACGCGACTCCAGGCGCATACGCGACACATACGTATTACTTTACGGTCGCTCGCTCACTTGCGCGTGACGTCATATACATGTTCGACGCAGTGGGTGCGCGACTCCCGCGAAATTTTTTAATGTCTAAAATGATATATATATGTATTTAATATACATATTAGGGCAAGACATTATCTAAGCTAATCATAAAAATAATATACTTTTACTTTTAATAAACATAGTTTTAAATGCAATTTCGCGAAGTCGCGTTGGGTGCGTGCTGCCTGTGCGCACGGTGCGCGGACCCCATGTGACCTGAAAAAAAAAGATTTGATTGGTTCATAACATTTCCTATTGTAACTATTGAAGGACCCCACCCATTTCAATCATTCTTCTTAGACCTTCTTTGGAGGAACATCTCTGAGCTGAGAAGAACTTTTTTTTGCTGATTTCCACAGCTGCTATTCATTTCCATCTGAAGACAATGGCTTCTGGACAGCAGCCATCATCCAACTCAGAACACTCTTCAAATGATGGATTTGTACCTGAACCTCCATGCCCTGAGAGATACACCTCAGTGGTTTGGAAAAAAAATTCAATTCCTGAAGGACAAAAAAAAGTGAACGCAGTCAAAGTCACTTGCAAAATCTGCCAAAGGGTCCTGTCTCGAGGTGATCCAACAAAAAAGTACTCTTGCGGGACCGCAAGTATGATGAAGCACCTCAAGACTCTGCACCCCGTGAACCTGGCGAACGAGCAGTGCAGAAGGCTTCGTGAGAACCCTCCGCCAGCAGTGGCAAGCACATCTGTGGCGTCGTCATCTCCTGGCCACCCTGACATACGTCCAGAATTCGGACAACTTAAAATTAGTTGCATTAAATGCAACAAACTGCTCTGCTATGGAGAGCAGTCCATTGACCTCATCTGCAGAGCACAGAAAAATCACCGGTGCTAAACTTCTGAAGTTCACTGTTTTGTTCCTCCTGTTCTGTTTTTTTCTTTTTAAAAAAATACAAAAAAATAACAAAATCGTTCAAAAAACTATATCTCAGTGGTACATGTGCGAGTAACTATATATGTAAAAGGCAGTATATATGTGTGTTAGAGTATTTAAATGGCTATAAGTTAGAGTGTGTGATTGTGAGAGTGGCTGTAAGGGTGCGTGTGTGCTTGTATCAGTTATTGTATAAGAGCATAAGAATGTGCTAGTATTTGTATGAGTAAGTGAGCTGGTGTGTGTATAACTGTATAGGTGAGTAAATGGGTGTGTGATTAATTTTTTGCATGACTGACTAGGTGTGTGAGTACCTCTATGGATGAGTGGCGGTGTGTGAGTGTTTATATAGGTGTATGAGTACATATGATAGTCCTGTACTGAGTGACTGTAAGTATGAGTGACTGTACGGGTGAGTGAGTAGATGTGTGTGTGTAGACCTAAGAATCAGTGAGAGGGTATGTAGTTATTGGTATTGGAGTGTGTATGGTTTTGAGAATGGCAGTCTGTAATTTAGAGTGGGTGTATCAAAAGTTATATTAGGGTGTGAGAAGATGCATGAAATTATCACATGGATGATGTCATCAGTGATGTCATCAGTGATGTCATTTGAGATGTCATCAGTGATGTCATGAGTGATGTCACTGACCATGTCATGAGTGATGTAATATGTGACGTCATCAGCAGTGCAATGCGGGCGCGAGTTATAGTTAGCTGAACTAACTATAACGGGGGAATTTCACGGGTTTTGTATGAGTGCAATGTCCAACTAACTATAACTTTCCCTAAAACCTATGGTTTTTTCAGTGAATTTCTAAGGTTTTTAAATGCTAATTCCTAACTATAACATGTCTGAAACCTATGGTTTTTTCAGTGAATTTCAAAGGTTTTTTAAATGACAATTTTTAAATATAATAAATCTTATATTTACTATTTTGATACTGATTTTCTACATTTTTTTAACTATTTATTTTTACATATTTTATTTTTTAATTATATTATATATTATTAATGTAAATGGAAAAAAAATGTTTTTTAAAATATTGTAACTGTAATGTTTTTATTTGTTTTATAATTAATTTTAATATATTTATATTATTTACTTTATTGTTTTTAAATATATGTTTTGGGAATCGCGCACCCAAAGCGTACCTTTCTCGATCACTGCGCGGAACCTAGCCGCCATTTTAGGATTGTTATGTAGGATCCGCGTAGGATGTGCGATGGGTGCGTATTTTCCTGCGCGGTCGCTATGCGACCGGTACGCGACTCCAGGCGCATACGCGACACATACGTATTACTTTACGGTCGCTCGCTCACTTGCGCGTGACGTCATATACATGTTCGACGCAGTGGGTGCGCGACTCCCGCGAAATTTTTTAATGTCTAAAATGATATATATATGTATTTAATATACATATTAGGGCAAGACATTATCTAAGCTAATCATAAAAATAATATACTTTTACTTTTAATAAACATAGTTTTAAATGCAATTTCGCGAATCTATACATACATATAGATTCTTTTCTAAACCAGCAGTTTTAGATATCGATTTTTCTAAAGAATCCAATTTTGTTTTCAATTTTTCCATCAAAATAATAGTGATTCCTTCATGCTCTATTTTATCAATGGCTTCCATTTTTATTATTTCTTCATTTTCTAGCTTCAAAAGTTGTTCATTGAATATAGAACACTCGCGCAGTGTTGGCATTAAACAGATTATAGATTTACTTTCTGCAATTTTCATATATATTTTTTCAGGAACTATATTTTCATTTGGAAACAAATTCGTAAGTAGTCGACTTAGCAAAGCTTGTTTGCCTTGTTCTGTCAGAACTCCAATTCTTATATCTTGAAGAATAGTTCCATAATCAACATCATTTGCCTGTCGCATATTTGTAATGAGTTCTTTGTATTCAAAATATGACCAAATATTAACGTTTCCAACACTTCCCAAAGACTTTCTGGTGTCTTCATGCACAAGTGTTTTAAATACTGGTTGTCCTTTTACAGGTGTAAGTTGCAGTAGATCGCCAAAAACTATGACATGTTTTCCTCCAAATAAGACATCGTATTCTGTTTTAAGAATTTACTGCATTCTTAAATGCACAAAAGCAAGCATTAAGTTTGAGACCATGCTTACCTCATCAATAATTAGAAGTTTCATTTTCCTCAGCACTCTTGAAACTTCATAACAAGCTTCTCCAGATAGCTTGTGATATTCCAATTTGTTTTCATGCTCTACAGGTAGCATTAGTAAACGATGTAATGTGATTCCTTTAATGTTGTGTGCTGCCAACCCTGTTGGAGCAGTTACAACACAAGACAAATGTGAATCAGTTGTTTTCTGCAGATAACTGGTCAATACTTTAATTAAGAAACTTTTTCCTGTTCCAGCTTGACCACTGACATACATTCGGATAGGTTGAAATGATGTGCATGTGCATTCTTTCTTTTCATGAAGAAATCCATGGTCAATCTGTTGTCTCACTTGCTGATATATTTCTTTCTGTTCTACATTTAGTTGTTCTTCCAAGTCTCCTAAGTCCATAATATCTTCTTGAGCTTGATGCATTGCTGTTTCCACCTCATTCATTGCGATTGCTGCTTCATTTTCAACAATTGGTTGTCCTAGTGGATCTTGACTCAGTGGAGCAGAACTTTGACTGTCATGAGAACTGTCTCTAGCAATCTCAGCTGCAATAGTAGCTTCTTGATCAATTTCATCATTCAACATTCTCACATAATTTGCAAAAACAGTGCATTCTATGGTATCTTTACAAGCATTGAAGGAATCTTCATAGCTCTGAAAATCTCCAAGTAATTCCAATTCTGAACGCCACGGTTTGAACAGTTGTAAAAGTGCTAAATAGTAAAATTCCCTTTTATCAGGAGTGTCGCAACTCAGTTTTCTGTGATTAATCAAATTTCCTTTCCTTTGTTTCACCAAACATCCTTCGGAACCAATCACTGCATATTTTCCATCATTGATGTTTTCTGTAGTATTCCGTTTAAAAGTGTAGTTTTTCAGCACTTCATAGAGACATATGTTCTCAAGATGATGACTTCTATTTGGATAATATGTGTCCAACATATTTGTTTTCACAATATCTGTACTTTCCGGATCTTTTTCTGCTAAATATTCGATTTCTTGAACAGATTTAAGTACTCGATTTCGCGTTGCAGCAAGACCTAGACTCACCCAAATGATTCTTCTAGATTTTGAGTATAAACTTGCAGATGATAACCGATCTGAGCATTCATACGCTCCAATTTCTCGATGGGATAACATCTTCAAACTGAAACTGTATAATTTCTTACTTAGACTCTTCTCGTGAGAAATCTCTTCCCACATTTCTTTCAATTCCGTCTTTTCTGATTTTGTAATGTAGGATGTTACATACCGAGCAACAGCAATGGAATTATCCGCAACGTACTGAATATCCATATTAGCATTCCACATTGAGAGATAACAGGATTATAATCATTTATGTATTTTGATTCTTCACTTCTTCTCAAATTGTATGTATTTTTGGAGATTTTCTAGTGATGGTATGTCTCATAGCTGACATAAAACTGTTTACTCTTCCTTTGGATATTACAGGACGTGGAAATCCAAAACGACATTTGGTATAAAACTTTTCCTTAGACTTGTACTTTCGTCAACAGTATTTTCCACATCGATGGCTTTGGAATCGTAAGACTTGTTGTCTTAAGTTGTTTTCTTCTGTTCTTTTGGGTATAGCACATGTGGCATATTCTTCAATAAAAAGACAAAACAGTATCATCAGAATCAGTTCCGAATTTGGGGGCATCTTTGATCCATATCAGCATATGTATATGAGGAGCACCTCTAGCTTGATACTCCTTTCTCCAAAAGAAATCCACAACTTCTCCAAGAGGAGGATTCTTTTTATTGCAGATAAAAGACATCATAGCTTCAAATCTATGATTGAAATACCTGCATACATTAACAGGATCCAAAGAGCACAATTCTCCAGGTGTCTTGTATTCAATATTTTTTATATTCGAATTTGCCTCTCGAAGAAATTCAAGTAAATCATCCCAAGCATATTCAGCACAGCTTAGGGTAAGAAACCACGTAGGAGTTCCTAAGTTCCTTAGCATGCATTTAAGTTCTCCATGACGACGGTACCAATACTCATTAGTACCACGCTGACATGCCATCAAATTAATCAGCTGAGATTCTAAATGATCATCTCTCTGATGTACTTTATCCATAAATTCCTTTGCAGAAACATTTTGAAGATGTACTCCTGTTTTCAAAATGTGGTTGACTGCATATGAAAGTCCAGACAAGTCACTTTCAAACAAAAGATGAAATATATATGGGATACATTGTCGAAATCTTGGATCTTCTGCATACAATCTTGTTGTCCGATATTCAGATGCAGGAATCTGCACAGGTCGTTCATCATATCGTCCACCTTTTCCAGTTGGAAAGAGCTGCGGAAAACAACGAGCTTCCAAACTTTTCTCCCATACACTCATGGGAGTACCCTTTGCTTCCTTCATTTGGAATAATTCAATAGTATTCCCCATCACTTCTTTCGAATGAAGTACACTATAATGTTCATAGATTTCTTCACTTTTCGACATGTCCACTTTTTCAATTTGACCACTTGACGTTTCAGTGTCATCTCCTAAAAGTATTTCTTCTTCTTCTACATACACATTTTTATAGTACTCATTGTTTTTTATCAGATACAATGTTGCCTTTTGCACTTTCCTAACATCCACTAATTCTTGCCAGATTTTCTTACTCTTAGTAGGAACACCATTAACTAGAATAACTAATGGTTCACTTTCTACATTCTCTACACCAATAGTTTCAATATTTTTCTTCAAATCTAGAGGTAAATATACAACTCTTCCTTTTAATCCTCTCTGTAAATCTGTAGGAGGCAATTTACCTGTTTTAGGCTGCATACGAACAATAGCCTGAAATGGGTGTACACATTGAATCAGAATAGACTCATACGTGTTTAAATCTATCAGTTCTGGAGGAATAGTTACCAACTCTAGATTATTATGAACAGTCATTTTATTCTCATTTAATTTGTTATAACAATATTTACAAATACGCTGATCAGAACCCAAATCAAAACAATTCTCTACGAACAAATAAGTTGCAAATTCCTTCCACTTATCATTATTTTCTCTTTCACTTTTTAAATACAGATCAACACTCCTAGTCTGATTTTTATAGTGAGTTCGCCGGCAACAAATACAAGTATAATTTGGCCTTTCACCTGAAATCACCTTAAATTTGTTATTTGTTCTTCAAAAAATTTTGTAGTAGTATGTTGCACATTCTCTTCAACACTTTCTTCTATTAATGTGTCAGTTTCTGCACTCTCTTGTTCAGGACCAAAGTAACAAAACTCAATTTCATCACAAACCTTCTTCACATCTGATACTGACCCACGCAAAAGAGCACTGTTCAACTCATTTAATTTTAGTGCTGGACTTTTTGCATAATACAATATTCTGACTAACTTCCGCATTTGAGAATGATGTACTGCTAACATCCTGAAATGATGAAAAACACTTTGACATACTTTTCTAGAAAGACAAGCCAGAGAATGACCTTGCAAACCAGTATTTTTTCTCACTCTGCAAGGGTCTAGTCCTTGCAACATCTTAATCTTTTGTTTAACACATTTTTTAGTATACTGTTGTAAGAAATTGCGTAAAATATCAATAGATTCCTGTCGTACACTACAAATACTACTGCAATCCCAAGTATACACTGGGGCTTTAGGACGTCTCCCTAGAACTTCATCAGCTATCACTTCTTCTACATTTCTGGGAACCATCTTCTCTTTCTCAATTGGACAACCATTTCTAACCTCATAAGCTCGACCACTGGTATCAACTGCATGCAATAAATTATTGGTCTGAAAATAACTCTCTTCATTAAAGAAAGGCTCTGAACTTGAACTATGTTTCCATTCACCCAAAAAAATTCACAAAAATTAGTTCTGTTAATTACTCTTTTCTTCTTACTTTTGGCCTTCATAAAATGGATTGGTTTATCTAGTGATCGAATTCTGTTTAAAACTAAAATGAATAATTTCCTTTTTAATTCAAAAGCTCTTTGAACAATGGATTCAATATGCTTCTTCTTTTTATAAAATAGTGCTCTTTTTTAATATTTTTCACATCTTTAAGCAAGTTAAATACAACCCTATTATAAAAAATCTTTTTCCTGATTTCTTTATACTGATTTTGCCTTCTTTTACCATTCATTGTATCTTTTGAATGTAATTTTCCATTGACTCCTTTCTTTTTACTCATATTCTTGTTTCTGGTTGAAGCATTGTTTGTACTTTGTACAATCTGTACACTATTTCTAGGCTTTGAATTTTTTTTAAGGAATTCTTTTGTTGTCTTACCGGAAGACTTTTTCTTTTTACCCACATGATGTTGGTCATCCAATACTTGTTCTGCAGTTTTGTTCAAATAATTGTCCTTTTGCTGTCGTTTTCTTTTTCTTGATTTTTCCGGCATGATAACTTTATTTTGATGATGATAAACAATATCTGTAAAAAATAATTATAAATAAATTAATTTTAATACATTTATAAATTATACCTTTCTATTACTATACAAACACATTGCACGTGTTAAGGCCTAGCTCACTGTATAAGTAGTTGGGTAGCAAAACAATCATTAGAGTTCTACAAGGAGAGTGCCTGGGTGAATTTATAAGTGGTTCAGTTTTGGCGCAGTGAATGGATTAGTACATAGTGCTGAATGGGTCACTACAACAGTGCAAGGACAGTTACAGGATGTTTGCTGGAGTGTATGGATACTGCCTGTGGAAATGAAGGTGTGTAAGATAAGTGTGTAGGTGATTAAAGGACTGCATGCATATTCGATAAAGATTTGTAGCAGTCCATGTGCTAAAGCCTGGATCACTGCATGAGTACTTGTGTACTGATTAAATGATTAGAGTACTGCAAGGAGAATGGCTGGGTGAATTTATAAGCGGTTGGGTTTTGGCAGAGTGAATGCATTAGTACATGGTGCTGAATGCGTCAATACAGGATTGCAAGGGGAGTGACAGGGTGTTTCCTGGAGTGTAAGCAGACTGACTGGGGAATTAAAGGCCTCAAACACAAGTGCGTAGATGGTTAGAGGACTACATGCATAGTGGATAGGAGTTTGAAGCACTCTATGTGGTAAGGCTCTAAATCACTGAATGAGTATTTGGGTACTAACTGAATGATTAGAGTACTGTAAGGAGAGTGCCTAGGTGAATTTATAAGTGATTGGGTCTTGGCGCAGTGAATGGATTTGTACATGGTGCTGAATGGGTCACTAGAGGAGTGCAAAGGGAGTAACAGGGTGTTTGCAGGAATGTATGGGTACAGACTGGGTAATTGAAGGTGTGAAAGACAAGTGTGTAGGTGTTTAGAGGATTGCATGCATAGTGGATAGGCGTTTGAAGCAGTCCATGTTGTAAGGCATGAGTCTCTCACAATGGTTGCCCAACTTGACAACATGAGAGGTTTTAAAGCAGTTATCTGTCTGCAAAGACATGAAGTACCCAAATGCTTCTCTCACAATGGTTGCCCAAATTCACACAGACTCACAGTGTGATTCTAGACAAGCAACACTGTTTCTTGGACTTTACCAAAACACATTCACTAGCCTGGAAGGGGTAAGGTGACTGCACACATTTTACATAATTCACTACTGCAGTCTAGTGTGAATGCATGTCTCATTCTGCGAATGTATAAGCAATGACTGGCTTCTAATACTACTAAAACTTGACAACATGACAGGTTTTAAAACAGTTATCTGTCTGCAAAGACATGAAGTACCCAAATGCTTCTCTCACAATGGTTGCCCAAATGCACACAGACTCACAGTGTGATTCTAGACAAGCAACACTGTTCCTTGGACTTTACCAAAACACATTCACTAGTCTGGAAGGGGTAAGGTGACTGCACACATTTTACATAATTCACTACTGCAGTCTAGTGTGAATGCCTGTCTCATTCTGCGAATGCATAAGCAATGACTGGCTTTTAATACTACTAAAACTTGACAACATGACAGGTTTTAAAGCAGTTATCTGTCTGCAAAGACATGAAGTACCCAAATGCTTCTCTCACAATGGTTGCCCAAATGCACACAGACTCACAGTGTGATTCTAGACATGCAACACTGTTTCTTGGACTTTACCAAAACACATTCACTAGTCTGGAAGGGGTAAGGTGACTGCACACATTTTACATAATTCACTACTGCAGTCTAGTGTGAATGCCTGTCTCATTCTGCGAATGTATAAGCAATGACTGGCTTCTAATACTACTAAAACTTGACAACATGACAGGTTTTAAAACAGTTATCTGTCTGCAAAGACATGAAGTACCCAAATGCTTCTCTCACAATGGTTGCCCAAATGCACACAGACTCACAGTGTGATTCTAGACAAGCAACACTGTTTCTTGGACTTTACCAAAACACATTCACTAGTCTGGAAGGGGTAAGGTGACTGCACACATTTTACATAATTCACTACTGCAGTCTAGTGTGAATGCCTGTCTCATTTTGCAAATGTATAAGCAATGACTGGCTTCTAATACTACTAAAACTTGACAACATGACAGGTTTTAAAGCAGTTATCTGTCTGTAAAGACATGAAGTACCCAAATACTTCTCTCACAATGGTTGCCCAAATGCAGACAGACTCACAATGTGATTCTAAACAAGCAACACTACTCCCTGGACTTTAGCAAGAGAAACACATTAGTCTTATTAAAAACAAAGGCACCACATACAACCCCTCACAAATTAAAAACTCACCTTTCAAATTGATTTGTAGATTAAGAAGTATGTCAGTCACACACCAGATTTTCTTATACAGAATGTCTGTACTGCACTGCTCTTAGCAAAACCAAAAAATGGCAAACTTTCCCTCTCATTCTGCACACATATACATGTAAATATCAAATCACATTGCTTCCCACATTAATTCAAAAGCTAGCACACATTTCTATTGGTTACACATTTCAACCCTTTCCAATTGACATAACTTTGAACCCTACCCCCAATCTGCTTACTGCCTGTTACCATAGTAACAGTTCATGGAACACTCAACTGAACTCACAGGTCACAAGTTCAGCACACAATGTTGCTAATCCAAACAGCAAGTGTGCTTGACTTTTCAAAATATCAACTTATCCTATCTAATGTTCCTTTCAAACAGTTTTCATTAACCAATAAGAAACATGCTTTTGAAACACAGAAACATGCACCCTACTTTTCAGTCTATAATGTTCTCAAACAGCCAATCATTTCTTTTTTTTTTTTTAAACTGCATCTTATCCACCATTTTAGAAAAACTTTAGTTGTCAAACTGCCATTTAACATACAGACACCTTCTGAGTGCATCCAGACCTCCTTTCAAGATGCTTAGAGTGTGGATTGTGGGACACAGCTATATTTTCTGGAGCCAAAGGTATGCAGAAAACAGTGGCATTGACAAAGACCTAGCTTTGCCAAATGTAGACATTAAATGGATTGGACAGAGAGGATTAAAGTGGCACCAATTGTTGCCATTGGTTAAATCCTTTTTGCATCTCCAACACCCTGACCTCATAATTGTGCACTGTGGTGGCAATGACCTAGGCACTTTGACTGGGGTAGGTCTGGAAATGCTTATGAAGGACACCTTTGGAGAATTGATGTCACTTTTTCCCCCAAACTGCCTTTGTCTATTCTAATATATGTCAAAGACAGAAATGGAACTGGTCCAATCAATTTTGTCCACAGATTGAGAAAGCTAGGAAACATGTCAATAAAGCTGTTTCTGCTTATCTCAGAGATTATAGAATGGGGTCCATTTACAACAACAATCTGCGTTTTAATATGGACGGCATCTATAGGAGAGATGGTGTACATTTTACAGATGAGGGTAACAGAGTCTTCCTCATCAACTTTAGACTCTGCATCGGTACTTACTTGTAGGTACCAAAATCTCCCAATAAACACAACGGCTCATTTTAGAGCCACCCAAGATCTAAACACATAAGCTTGATATATATCTGAAAAATATTACTTTTTTTTTGCTTGGAGTCGCGCACCCAACGCGTTAGGAGTCGCGCACCCAACGCGTGCACACCAGGGGGCCGCGCTAAGCGCCGCGCTGGATGCGCGACTCCTAATTTTATCGTAAAAAAAAAATTAGCACCTACCACTAATTTTTATTCTCCCCGGGGACCCCATCCCCGGGGCCTATATACAACATTGGGGACCGTGGGGGGAGCCCCAATGCCCCCACGGTCCCAGCCGGCTCCCCGCGTCCTTCGGGAGCCAGCATTGCTTTTCCACATGGGGAACTGCTAACATGCAGCTCCCCGTGTGGAAAAGCAATCTGGTTTGCATTTTGAATGAGAGAGCAGGTTTCCCTGCTCTCTCTTTCAAAATCCAAACCAAGTTTGCTATGACAGGGCGGGAGCCGCGAGGCTCCCACCCTGCCTTAGCAAAGAGCAGTGTCCCGGGGGTGGGCACTGCAGGAGCGGCCCTGGGGGTGGCGGTCCCCAGGGCCATGACAGGCTCCAGGAGGGGGGCCGAGTGGCCCCCCTCCCACCACTTACATAGCCCTGCGGTGTGGTGGTCCCCGGGGCTTGGGGGTCCGTCACGGACCCCCTAATTAAAATACTTAGTACCCCGGGGAGGTGGCGGTCCCCGGGGCATGTGGGGGGGGCTCAAGCCCCCCACACAGGTTTATTTATTTTTTTAAAAAGCCCCGGGGGTGGCGGTCCCCGGGGCTGCGGGGGGCCATGAGCCCCTCCGCATATATTATAATTTGAAAGCTCCAGGGGGTGGCGGTCCCCGGGGCTTGGGGGGCCTTAGAGGCCCCCCAACTAACATTTAAACCCACCCCCGCATGCCCCCGGGACTTGGCCCACCCGGGGGCAAAATACTCTCGAAGCGCGGGAGGCCGCGCTTCGTTTTTTTTTTTCACGGCGGGATCCGCGCACCCTAAGCGCATCCCGCCGATAAAAAAAAAAAATGCTTTTTATGGCCCTGGGGGTCCTTGTGGGACCCCCTAAGCAGGCCTAGGGGGTCAGGGTGTTTCTACCCTGCCCCCTTTTTGCGTTTTGCGCACTTGTTTCTTGTGCCTCGGTTCTACCGAGGAACAAGATGGCTGCCAACACTTCCTGGTTTGGAGTGTTGACAGCTAATTAGCATACAGCTCGTGATCGGGAAGGTGCGCTCAGGGTGCGCGGACCCTGCGCGGCCATAGATATATATGTGGTTTTACTTTTGATTTTCTCAGGAACTACTGAACAGATTTACACCATTTAACCAAAAGGCATGACTCTGAACCAAGGGCTACCTTTTTGCCAAATTTGGTGTAATTCCGTTCAGCAGTTCGGGCTGTAGCTGCGACTAAAGGTTCCTATGGAAAATTGCATGGGGAAAACACGTTTTGGGACCCCCCTTTTTTCTAGGCCCCCACTTGACGAATCACCCCGAGACTTTCAGGATAGGAGCGGACCGGAGCGGGCCATAAGTTTTGAAAATTTTGCGAAGATTCGTCAACCGGCGCCAAAGTTATTGGGAATAGAATGTTGCGGATTTCCTATGGAAAATAGGTCCTAACTATAACTATCTACTGGCGACCGCCAGTAGATAATATATATATATATATATATCTCATGGAGCACGTGCTTGTTAGTTCCAACTGCCCGCAGACGATCCTGCGTTGAGCTCGCTCAGGATAAGGGTTCTTAGGTGAGGGCTGCACCTTCATCTCAGCCAGACTGACAGCTACAGTCTTTCTGGTGTCAGGGAAGGGTTGCGTATCCCCGAAAGGAGAATGAAAAATAGTTGGAATACTTCCCTAGGGCTGCAGGAAAGCACTGATGAAATATACACGGTTAGCATGCCACGCTGGTAATTGGATGTCCAGCTTGTACTACACACTAATTACTACATAGTTACATAAAAGAGAAAAACACGTGTTTTCTTCAATACGCTTATCCGAACTGTTTCATGTTTCAAAGTCGCGATTTTATTAAACATGCCTTGATGTACATTAGTAGAGACGCGCAAGTTATATCACAATAGACTGAATCCATAATTTTTAAACCATTATTTCATGCACAGAAGAGAAGGGGGAACGTGCTAATGAGACAGTTTGTGGAAATGTACACACGGCCGGACTGGCTACCGGGCGTTTTGGAATGCTGCCGAGCTGGGGGCTGATGTCACTGCGGTGGGAGCTAATTTCGTTGATGGAGACCTGCGTGTGCTTCGAAATAAACAAAGCAAAACGAATTTCGTTCAGCACACGCAGGTCCCCATCAACAAAATCAGCCCCCAGCTTGGCAGCATTCCAAAACGCCCGGTAGCCAGTCCGGCCCTGAATGTACAGCAAGCGCTCTGTTAATGAGCGTTAGACTAACTGCAAACACGATATGCGCAGTTAAAATAAAACTATTCCATACCACAAGGCATATGTAACAGCACATCTGGACCTGTAACATGTTGCCGATTTCTGCACTGCGCCGACCCAGAAGGAGTCAGGGCGCTTCTTTTTAGAGTCTGAAGCCCACACATTGATTTAAAAAAAATCGCCCAGTTAATTCATATTTTGCTGACAGCAGAGCTCAAAAACAAAAAAAAACCAATTACTGTGTCCTGTGTTTTCGAGCTTAATTGTGAGCAAGACATTCAGTAACTTGGAGATGTTTTGAGTTAATTTATGTGCATAAGATGCCCTAAAGAATAGCACAGATCCCACACTGCGCTGGCACAGTGCAGAAAAAGGTATCACGGAGCCAAATCAATATGATTTCCTCTGTCTCATCACAGAGCCGAGCACGTGATTTTATGCACCTGTATTGCATAAAATGAATTAATTCCGAGTTAGGCTTGATTTTCAGACAGTGCAGCTTGGAAATAGTGAACAGGGTTTACCTCTTTCTGAGGTGTGCTGTCTAACTAATGTTCCAACTCCGAGAAATATTAAGTTAAATCAATTCACTTTAGGCACTACAGGTGCATAAAATAGTCCTCTTGTCTCTGCACTGAGAAAGCGAAGCCCGTTATGATTATCATGAAGAACTGCACTGCCTCAAGGCAGAGTCGACCGACTGTCTGTTTTTTGCGTTTGAAGTATTCAAAGGTCCCATATATAACTGAGGGGCATATTAGCAAGACCGGCGATAAAATTAACGCCATTTTAGCGGCAGGAAATTGCCGCTAAAACGGCGATAATGTGCTTGCTAATATGCGTTATAGAATTCCAATAGAAGCCCAGGTTAGATGTGCAGGACATCTAACCTGGGCTTCTATTGGAATTCTATAACGCATATTAGCAAGCCCATTATCGCCGTTTTAGCGGCAGTTTCCTGCCGCTAAAACAGCGATAAATTTATCGCCGGTCTTGCTAATATGCCCCTGAATTTTTCCAGGTTAATGCACGAACTTTGGGCAGAACAAGTTAGAAACAGAGAAAGGCTATCCTTATAATTGTTTCTGACTTGTGCTCAGGGCCCTGCTGGGGATATTGGACTACTAGGCATTTTTATTTTATGACAGGTCGAGGGCTCGACCGTTTTTATTGCTAGGAATGGTCCAGCAGCGTTTCTGCTTTCAGCACTTGTAAATAACGAATGCCAAAAAAACATTAGTTTTAAAGCACAATTTAAAACCATTTTTTGCAATAGTCCCTGTACAGGCCTGCTTGTGCTGTTTGCATTTCCTACATTAATTTGAAAAATAAAGAGTTATGGGCCAGATGTATCAAGCCTTTTACCGATCGCAAACAGGTTTGCGTACGGTAAAAAGCCTTTTGTGATGTATCATCCCAAAGGCATTTGCAAAATAGGGGATCACAATTTTTGCGATTACCTATTTTGTGAATGCATTTAGGGAATCGCAATTTGCGATTCCCTAAATGCAATGCAGGAAGCATTTAAAAATTGCGATCTTGCTTTAAGGAATCGCAAATTACCACCAACTTCAAGTTGGTGGTTATTTGCAAATCCTTTAAAAAATGCACCAAATTGCATTTTTCCTAATGCCATGTGGCGCATACATATGTGTGCGCCACATGTGCACACATGACATTTTTGGGGGTGCATCAGGGTGGCCTTTTGGCTCCCTTGCACCCTTGAATTGCATTAGCGATTTGCGATTACCAATTTGGTAAGCGCAAATTGCGAATGCCTTCCCATTCATTCCTATGGGCCTCTAGGCCCATAGGAATGAATGGGAAGGCATTCCTTAATAGCGAATCACAAATTGCGATTCGCTATTAAAGAATATGTAGGAATCGCTATTTATTTTGCGAAACCTACATACATTGTATTTACGATTCTATAATAGCGAATCGGTAAAATTCGCTATTATAGAATCGCAAAATGCAATGTTGATACATCTGGCCCTATATGTATAAACTTTAGACATCTCAAATACAAACAAGCATTGGCAAAGTTGATAGGTCTGGCGTTGGCCGCCAGCTTTCTGGCAATTCTTGTTTTATTTTGTCATGGTTTTTGCAAAACTTTATTGTTTGCTAATATGTTGGGCCCTCATCAGCCCAAAAAATTATTTGCTACGGGCAAAACATTTTTTTAGTCTTAACCCCCCCCACCCCCACATACATTACCATAGTGCTCCCAAGCACAGAAGGAATCTACTTTGTGTTGGATGTGTTCCTTGTGAAAGGACAGCATGCTGTAACTCATAGTGAAGTCAGCCAATGGCTGAAGTGGGCTGATGCATTGCCTCTTAATGCATACTGGAGTGGGTAGAAGAAAAAGGTGAATGAAGGCAAGAAGAAAAGCAAAAAAGAAAGCAAGAAGGCAAGTAAGAAAGACAAAAGAAGGAATGAAAGGAATAAACAAAGTGTGTAAGAAAGAACAAAAGAAAGAAAGAAAATATGAAAGAAAGAAGAAAAGAAAGTAGAAAAGAATGTAGGAAAGAAAGAAAGAAAGAAAGAAAGAAAGAAAGAAAGAAAGAAAGAAAGAAAGAAAAAGATAGTAACTTAATAAAGAACGGTTTCTATTGGATGCAATCAGCTATGCTGTGAAGTAGCAGCTGTCAGAAAATCAAAACACTCCAAAAGGAAATGACAACGTCATGGGCAGGAGATGTGATCTGATAAAGATGGAATGCGCTCTATGTTCACATCAGAAGTGTCCTGCCATCACATCAGCCTCTAAACGCAAAGGCAACAGAAAAGTAATTATAAAGTGGAGCAGCGTAATTTTAGCTTCACCCATGCACGTCACAGAAACGTATTATACTTATGTGCCTTTATCATTTATTATGTTCAGTGTGCCCTAACAAAATTAATGAAAGTGGAGCTTTTGACTGTACTTTTGAAATGCTTCCTTGTAGAGTGTTAGAGATTTATAAACGTGTGCGTATTAATGTTTAGGTTAACAAGGAAATCTTAGTTTGCATATATATAGTCACACATATGTTTCAAGTTGTCACATTTATTTGAAATTGCATTACATATGTAACCACACTTTTTTAAGTTACTCTTATTGAATTGAAAATTATTTTGTGACTGTTTGGTGCATACCTATACCTAAATGTCAGTTGCACATTTTGTTTTGCTAATGTTAGCCTGACCAAATGCCTTAAGCTTTTGGGTTTTTATGTTTAAACTTCAACATGAAAGTTTTGCTTGCTTTGCATGTTCTCTCCTCTGCAGGTGCAGTTTCAAGGTTTCTTTAGTTAGTGAAAGGCATATTGTGTGTTGTACAGATAGTGAGGTCTGGAAGGAAACTTTTGGCAAGAAGAAGACATGTTAACGAAGTAAGGAGACTGACTGCCATGGCTGAAAGGGATGCTGATGGTCACCCTAATGTTCCAACTGGAAGGTGGGAGAAATGAAGAATGTAGTCAATTTCTACCATGTGAAGGTGGAATTTAACTGGAGGCAATGATGGAGATTTGTTTGTTAACTGTTATTCACATTGTTAGTTAGACAGCAGATACCCCTCAGACTCTGAGAGGTACAAACCTCTGGCTGTATTTCTCATTGGGTGGCTTAATGCAACACTTTCCCTTTGATTTGGAGAACTTTTACTGAAGTCTCCACTATGCTGACACCTTTCTTGGTCCCCTGACTTAATTTGGGTTTCTACGATCCCTAGCTTAGGATAGGATTAATTAGAAGATTTTACATATCCTCATGTATAGACAAGAGAATCGAAACCTGCAATCTAATCATCAGATTATTTTTCTTATCTTTTTTATCGCTGCTACTGAATTTCCTGTATGCTTCTTATTACTGAGGCTTAGTTTAATCTGACGATTCAGATTTGCATTGGTGATTCTGTATTTCTATAACATGTTCCTGGGACTCATTTATATCAGTCTGGCTTTGAGTTTATAAACCTTTACACTTACTCATCGGTTTGGATCCTTATTATGTAGTTCAGAGGATTACACTGTAAACTCGAAATTTGATTTGATGTTAACTCCCTTTTATCTCTCAGGCAGCTACAAAAGTCTATTGACCGGAGAGTGAAGGTAAGAACGGCCCAGTGCCCTCTCAGTTCGTAGCAGAGCGAGGCTGGTTAGTTCCTGAAGTAGAGGGAGTTAGAAAATCCTATTCTAGATTAGCCCAGACCCAATCCCTAGGCTCCGTGTCTCGACTTAGACGATCGGCGAAGTTCCAGCAGTTCGGGAGAGGGTCACGTGTTGCAGTGGCTTGCATTTAGATTTGGGTGTTCTTTGGAGATGTTTTAAATGTTATGTGAATGTGGCGCTTAATACAGAGGAGTTGAAGTTGTTATGGGGTCCGACGTGGCCTACGATCCGGGATAATACTAAACAGTGTAGAAAACACCATATTGTAATTGTCTGCTGAGTTTTGTGGTGCCTGTTGTGAGATGTGGTCGATGGCACAGTTGAGATAGGGACATTGATTTTGTGTGAACGTGAGATGAGCGGTATGGTAGACCCTTTGCACAGGGGGAAGCTTTGCCAATTGGAGTGAATCGTTGCAGGATGAGGTTTCATTCAAGAGTATGTCTGAGTAGGTCAGGAAGAGTAATTCCGAGTCATTTCTTGTGGGATTGAGTATTGTAAATTCTTTTAGGAGCAGAAAAAGTTATTTGTTGAAGTTGCTATGCGTTTGTAGTGCGTGTTTAGTGCTGAGAAGACTGCATTCATGAAGGCTATAAAGGAGGGTGAGCCGCTGCGAGGAGTGAGCTTGGCGACACAGTGTGCTGCACTGGGATTGGGTAGTTGGTGTAAAATCATGCTGTTATTGGTTGGTTCACGTCATCAAGTACCACACTGGTATTGGTCAGTAATTTAAGGTGAGAATTTTGGTTAAAGAATTATTTCCCGGTTCGACACATATTCAGATTGAAATTATCGACTGATTTGTTGAAAATATGAAGTGTTTTAAAGTTTTATGCGATTTGGTGAGAGGGCATGCGACAATACCTGTCAGAGAGGGAGAAAAGGCACCACCCGAAGACACTGCAGGTTTATATGTCGATAAATGTAGGGCTCCATACCTGTATTTGGCTTAAACAATGACACACGATCACTGAGAATGAAGGTGCACTGGCGTTCCCACGCTATTGTACATTCAATATGAGAATCATTGAAAATTCGAGGAGAATTCTGTATGAGATGAAGCCACAGCATGCACCTACACAGTTCGAAGCACTCAATGCTTGGTAGCGTGCGTCTCATGCCAGGGAGAAAGAAAGATATCAGGGAAGAGATAGAAAGGCAGTGCGCACTTATGCTGACGCAAGATAGGATGCAGAACAGAGGAGGTGGAGAATAGATATGATAGGAGAGAAATTATACCCAACATTAACAAGGGAAGAAGTGGAGCCAGGGAAGGAAAGGAGAAGGAAGGAGAAGAGGGACAAGATAAAAGAACCAGGAAAGAAAAACGAGGACAGTGATAGTGACACTAGTGATAGTCTTTTAGATGTGCTGTTGTCAGAACGCCCACCTTCATATAATCAGACCCAAACAGTAGGGGCTGGGAGTGCAAATGCGAATGGGAATACTGGATTGGCTACTGCACCAGTAAATGTTAGCCCTAATGAAATGTGGACCACTCCTGTGAATACGAACCAGAATTTGATAGGAGAAAGTTCTGGGACTTCTGCCACTGGCTCCTCCACCGCTCTTAATCCCCCAGATGCACTTACCATCCCGGTCACCATTGGACCAGTGATTCCTATATACAACCCTACAGCAAATGAGACACACAAATTGGCTGTCCTTGCTAAGCAAAAGGTTTCAGAAAGCACCCCTATAATTCCAAGTACCAGAGTATTCGTTCCTTTAATCACAATTAATGTGAATTCTCCTTGTGGTGCGAGTGGAGATCCAACGATGAATCAGACCAGATTTGGACCTTTAAGGTCTTTTCAGAGATTGCCAGATCTGAGTACGCTCACATGGGAACCACCCCTGAATAAGCATAGTAGCACACCCAAAGAGAAGGCAATATTTAAAGCTCCTCAGGTGCAACACAATCTTAAAGCTCTGGGATTAGACGAGTGGTTGAAAGCTCTTAACGCTACGACAAATGGGAGTGGGAGCACAGAACTGAGTCAGGAAACAATCGGTCATCTCTGAGTATATCTGGAGGATGTTGGCGAATTAAAATTGGAGTCAGATGAAATGATAAGTGGGACTCTTGAATTGGCACGAATAGATACTTATCAAGAGAATGAACTTTTGTTCATGAGCAAGGATGTTACCAGGCGAGCGAGACAGGTTTATGATAAATTATCCGAGACAGCCCAGAAGTATGAAGTAAATTTGTATCGGACAAAGGCTTTACAGAAAAGGCTTTACTCTGTTTTAACGATGAGGACATAGAGTGTATGAGAATACCAGAGATGAACATGCAAATCCAGGAATTGATTCAAAGCATTCTTACTTGGAGTACCTTAGACAAATGCGAAGGTAAATGGGTCAAAAAGAAAGGTCGAAAGAGACTAAGAGGGGAACCACCTCTTCCTGGGGAGGAGGGAGGGAGAGCTACAAGTTTCCCTTTATCGGAGGTACCCAGTGGAGGTTATGTTTGGAGTAGGAGTGATCTTGCATCATTCACTAATGATTTCCACAGATTAAGATAGAAACCTGTAGAATGGTATAAACAAGTTGAGCGATTTGTGAAAATCTCAAAAGTTTAGTGGACTTATTTGAATACCTTATTTGATATTGTGGTTCCAAGTGATTTGTGAACAGAGTGTAAAATAGCCACAGAGTGGCCAGAGAGAGAACCAACAAGGGACCCTTTGACTAATGCTCCATCACCCATAGTAATGAGAAAGTACAACCAGGTGATGATATGGCTCCGATCAAGCCTCCTGATGGTTCTCGGCGCAGTCTTGGAGGTAGACCAGAGTGGCCCATTCATTGTTCTTGAGGTAAATGTCATTTTTAGTTGATATTGGTGCTACACGTTCCACTGTGAGATTTTCCAGAGGAGAGTATTCTTTGAGCGCCTATACTAGATTGCTTTATGAATATGTTGACACTATGGAAGCAAGGGACTGCTATGTCTGTATGCAATTACCATATACAAAAAGAGAGAGAGGGACCCAACCACCAAAGGGGAGGGGTACCAAATACGACCAAAGTCACAAAGAATCCCCCTTTGGGTAAAAAGACATATACAAAACCACATTCACACAGGAAACCTTATATCACCAACATGTTAACAATAAACACAGGACCCAAGAAATAAAATAATCCAATGGGTTCTCAATGAATAGTACAAATTTATTAGATTTAATATACAGTGATTAACAAAGACACATAAATCTTAAAACTTCACAATATTTTTCTAAAATTCATCGGAAAATAATATAAAAAAACTTTATCAGGTTAAAAAGCACCATCCATTAGATTAGATATACATTTCTCAAAGACAAATCAGTACATACAATTTAAAAAAAGAAAAAAACACGAGAAAAACATATGGGAGAACAAGCAGGAAAATTGTTTCCAAGTCACAGGAATGGCCACTCAATCATACACAGATCAATTGTCAGATCATGAGAGAAATCTCTCCTTTGTTCTCAATGACAGTTGTCCACATCAATTTATAGTGGGCTTTCCTTATCTGTGCATGGACGCGTTTCGGTGGGCACTATACTTAGGCCAACACCTTCTTCAGGAAAATAAAATACCTCACAGTTTACCAATCAATTTCTGAAATAATAATAACAACAAAAATCAGACACATATAGATCGATAACATAATCATTGGTTATTCATTTCTTACTCCTAATAAATCATCAACATACTGGTGACAAACCAAGGCATCCTCATTCTCACAGATCAACCATCCGAGTTCACATTCATTCATCAACAAGGCCAAAATAAACAATATTAATCAAAATAGGAGAAATTACCTTAGTAATATCCTTAACATTAACTAGATCCTCTTCAATTGAGATCAAGGGAGGATATTTCTCATTCCTCCCACAGATATCTGTAATCGTATAATCATAAATATATGAAGCAAATACTTTCCAGGCTATAATAAAATTTACACATGTTTATAGCCAAAATAACATCTTGGGCAGATTTATCTCAAGTCTCTTAGTAATCACACCTCCTTATGTACTTTATATCTGTAGGTGTCACGATAAGATCAGATAAAATCTACCTTCGCACTATTCCAGTAAAATTATAATACCTGTTTATGGAAAAGAGGAATAGCAGTCCTTACTTTACATATTCTCACCAATAACAAAGTTGAATTATATTCTCATAGTGATGTAACTTTCTAATTACCTCCAGATTCACAGGTACCTTTCTTGATATTCTTTTATCGTTAGGATCAAACCAGCACCAAAGACATATTATGGGGAAAGCATAGTACTTAGTGCTCAACTCCCCCACAAGTTTTCTTCTATTTAAATACACCTCACAATAATTAATTACCTTATAATTTATGAGGGGAAATAAAAACGGTCTATGGATCATAACCTTCCCTTAGTCACGTCTGCTTCTGATTTGTTCCTGGTCTATTTCATCTTATTATGAAGCAGTTCAACTCTGATATCTATGAAAAAAGGATAAATAATATATATAGTACAAAATAATATGCCGGACAAAAGCCCTATTAATTTCTTAAAGGAGACTCAAACGGTCTTCTATATTTCAGCATAGCTTAATCCAGCACCTTATTTTATTAATCCATGAAAAGCATTGCACTGTATCATGGTCCTAACTTCTCGTGACCCCAACCCGATTTTTTCTGCACTAAATTTGTATTGAACAGAAGTCCATATGAGGCGGGGACAAAGGATCCTATACCTTCACATGGGAATTATTCAAAGCATAAAGAAAGGCCCTCTACAATAGTACAGTGGACCAAAATAACATCAAAAGCCATTAGGTCAGGTTTAGTGTACCAAAAGGTTCTACCCCCCTCCCATATAGTTTCCTAATCAATACAGTCCAACTCACACCTCTACACAACTCTTACCTCAGTCCTGCTGGGAACACGGGGTGTATGTCTCCGTCAAAGGATTAGACTCAACTGATCTAGCCTGCCGATTATATACCTTTCCTCTCGCTATTTACATGACCATAAACAGAAAAACGATTTCAGCTGTATTTAGTCATGTGGTGCGCGTGTTAGAAACGGCAGCCATCTTGGAGTGGATATCTCAATCTAAAAACTTAAAACTTAACTAACAGCTGTAATTTTTCATTATATCATGTATGCATCTAACTATTTTTCGGTGAAATTATAATTAAAACCACATTAGTCCAGCCTCCAATATAAGCTGAATATGGGTATTACAGTCAATGCACATTAATCGTGCAAATGTAGCGGTCACATGATATCTCTAAGATGAGTCGCGGCCATGTTGTTTACATTATGTAAAGCAAGTGGATCGCGGCCATCTAATAATTATTCATATCGCTAAGAACACACGTACTGCCTATAATCCCTCAATTCTTTATTCAACACCAGCAAATCTTCTTTCAGTGAAAAGCCCATTACTGGGAACTTCAGTTCCTACTTTTTTTCCTTTCTAGTAATGAGCCGAGATTGTCAAATTATCATAGGCATTAGCCCTATAGCTATTGGACATCATATACCGTGTTTGTGGACCAATATTTAACTGACAGTAAAGTCCAACCTGCAATTAACAACTGCATTTTATAATGGGAAAGGATCCTAACTAAATCAACATCCTTTTGCCTTGACATTAACCTAACTAGTTATTAAAAATTTCTTAATGTTAGGTACATAATATGAATTTAATTAGGGGATTATAAAAAAAGAGATTTAAACCTAGAAAAATAAAGAATAAAGAACAAACCCTCACCTATAAAGAGGTATGTTGATCCATTATCAGGACACAATTATAGTGTTAGTCCTCAAATTGCCCCTATTAGACGATCCCACTCTTCCCTAGAGTTTAAACCCTCTTGTACAGTGTTTAAATAAGAAATATACCATTGTTCCCGTGCTTTCCGTTTTATGTGGATGTTACCTCCTCTCTTCCCTATTGTCACCTTTTCAAGAATAAACCATGTGAAATCAGTTTCTCCATGGCCATACTCAAGAAAATGAGTAACAAGGGGAGCAGTGAGTTTCTTAGTTTTGATGGCTGACTTATGTTCTTGCATCCTTACGCGCAGTTCTCTACCTGTCTCTCCCACGTAGCCTTTGCCACATGGGCAACATAGAAGATAAATTACATTTTTGCTCCTACAGTTATTAAGTGTTTTAGATTTGATAATACATCCATTGTGGCTCATTTCTCTAGTTTGTACACATTGGGAACACACAGTGCATGTGCCACATCTCACATTCCCAATGGCAACTACATTTGTGAGGGTTCTCTGAATACTCCTCGGTTCCTCACGGTAGGTGTGTACTAACACATCTCTCAAGTTTTTATTTTTCTTAAAAGCAAAAAGTGGTTTCTCTAGTTTCTGTTCCTCTTCAAATTTGAGTATATGCCAACTCCTATTGACTGCATTCTTTATCTGATTACTTAAATTTGAAAATTTACTCACAAACACTACTCTATCAAGCGCTTTCTTTTCCTGCACAGACTTGTTAATCATGGCTTCCCTATCAAAAAACTCGCTCTCTTAAATGAATGTGAGATAAGTTTTTTGGGGTAGCCTCTATCTTTAAACTTACATTTAAGCACTTCAGCATGTTTATAAAAGTCACTAAGATCTGTGCAGTTTCTCCGAAGAAGGGGATATTATCTCTTTGGACTTCGGATGATAGGTCGAATAATGGAGTAGAGTGTTTTTTGCCATCGGCTTAGTAAACAACTCTACCTCCAGAATTCCATCAGAGTCTTTGATTGATATATCTAAAAAATCTACCTTTGTTCTACTATAGTGTGAAGTAAATTTTAAATTTTGGTCACCTAGGTTTAACCAAATTAAGAATTCCTCAAGTTGTTCAACGTCTCCTTCCCAGATGAAAAAAATGTCATCAATGTAGCGGTACCAGCCCGCTACATTTTCGAAGAACGGAGCTAGTTTGTTGTAGATGTGTTTAGCCTCGAACTGCCCCACATAGAGACACGCCAGACTAGGGGCGCAAGTCGCCCCCAAGCAGGTCCCTTTCTTTTGTTTAAATAGCTCATCCTTGAACAAAAAGATATTATTTTTCAAAATCATCCTGACACAGCTAACAATAAATTCTTTATTGGCACCCCTCAACTCCTCATTCTCAAGGACCTCTCGGATCACTTCTATCGTGTCCTTCTGTGGGATATTAGTGTAGAGAGACTCAATGTCCAAAGTAACTAGACACTGAGGGGCCGATTCCGATCTCGGCCGGTAGGGCACCTAACAGTATTCGTCCGGAAAAAAACCCAGCCGAATGCGTGTTTCCCGACCGATTCGTACACCCGTCCGGACGAACAAGTACGATGCGTATAACAACCCATTTCCCGAGCGAGCCGTACGCACCCAATCCAGCTCCTGTTCCCCGCCCGAGCCGGATCCGTAAATGCCGAATCGAGTCGCACGGAACCAAATACACAGCACCTTCCGGCCGGACTAGGACGATGCGCGCTCCGTACACGCCGAACCAGTCGCTACGTCCGGCACGTTTCTGCATCCGGGAGAGCCGCACATAAGCTCCGTTTCGCGCCACAAGACGATCCACGGCTACGAGACGAACAAGCCAGCGTCGAGTACGAGTCGAAGACACGAGAAACCCGAACGAGACGACCCAACCATGAATCCCATCGCGCAGGTCCTACCTATACTCTACATCTATTACCGGGACCGGTACGGACGCGTACGGCGCAGACGGTAAGTCAAACACCAACAATACAAACAAACTACACGTACACAAAATATGTCACACACACATAGGGATGCACAAATGACGTACACTAGCAACAGCACAACCATAGGGGTGGGATGGGCATCACCAATGCCACACACACCCATAGGGGGATGGATGCCTACCACCACCCCTACTCAGGGGGGGCTGGATGTCTGCCACTACCACCACCCCTACTCAGGGGGGGATAGATACCTACCACTACCACCACCCCTACCCAGGGGGGGCTGGATGCCTACCACTACCACCAACCCTACTCATGGGGGCCTGGATGCCTGTCACTACTACCATCCCCACCCATAGGGGGATGGATGCCTACCACTACCACCACCCCTACTCAGGGGGGGCTGGATGCCTACCACTACCACCACCCCTACTCATGGGGGCCTGGATGCCTGTCACCACTACCATCCCCACCCATAGGGGGATGGATGCCTACCACTACCACCACCACTACTCATGGGGGCCTGGATGCCTGCCACTACCACCACCCCTACTCAGGGGGGGCTGGATGCCTGCCACTACCACCACCCCTACTCAGGGGGGGCTGGATGCCTACCACTACCACCACCCCTACTCATGGGGGCCTGGATGCCTATCACTACTACCATCCCCACCCATAGGGGGATGGATGCCTACCACTACCACCACCCCTACTCATGGGGGCCTGGATGCCTGTCACTACTACCATCCCCACCCATAGGGGGATGGATGCCTACCACTACCACCACCCCAACTCAGGGGGGGCTGGATGCCTGCCACTATCACCACCCCTACTCAGGGGGGGCTGGATGCCTGCCACTACCACCACCCCTACTCAGGGGGGGCTGGATGCCTGCCACTACCACCACCCCTACTCAGGGGGGGCTGGATGCCTACCACTACCACCACCCCTACTCAGGGGGGGCTGGATGCCTGCCACTACCACCACCCCTACTCGGGGGGCTGGATGCCTGCCACTACCACCACCCCTACTGAGGGGAGGATGGATGCCTATCACTACTACCATCTCCACCCATAGGGGGATGGATGCCTACCACTACCACCACCCCTACTCATGGGGGCCTGGATGCCTGTCACTACTACCATCCCCACCCATAGGGGGCTGGATGCCTACCACTACCACCACCCCTACTCATGGGGGCCTGGATGTCTGCCACTACTACCACCCCTACTCAGGGGGGGCTGGATGCCTGCCACTACCACCACCCCTACCCAGGGGGGGCTGGATGCCTACCACTACCACCACCCCTACTCATGGGGGCCTGGATCCCTGTCACCACTACCATCCCACCCATAGGGGGATGGATGCCTGCCACTACCACCACCCCTACTCAGGGGGGGCTGGATGCCTACCACTACCACCACCCCTACTCAGGGGGGCTGGATGCCTGTCACTACCACCACCCCTACTCATGGGGGCCTGGATGCCTGTCACTACTACCATCCCCACCCATAGGGGGCTGGATGCCTACCACTACCACCACCCCTACTCAGGGGGCTGGATGCCTGCCACTACCACCACCCCTACTCAGGGGGGCTGGATGCCTGCCACTACCACCACCCCTACTCAGGGGGCTGGATGCCTGCCACTACCACCACCCCTACTCATAGGACGGGTAATGCATGACACAACCAGCATACTCCCACATAAGGAATGACAGAAAATTACATCCCCCAACACCATGACAAGCGTGTGTAGTCTGTGTCAAATGCCTACAACACTGAACATGACATTGAACATACAATGTGACCCACTATCACATGTGTCACACATAAATGTGTATGGCCTCCACAATGCAAGCAGACCATGACCACTGTGGCCATGGGGTCGAACACCCCATCATCACAGTGACCAAAAGGTAAGTGTGGGGTCCATAGCTGATGCACCTCTTGAACAGTGTGGCCATGGGGCCTAAAGCCCCATCACCACAGTGACCAAAAGGTAAGTGTGGGGTCCATAGCTGATGTACCTCTTGAACAGTGTGGCCATGGGGCCTAAAGCCCCATCACCACAGTGACCAAAAGGTAAGTGTGGGGTCCATAGCTGATGCACCTCTTGAACAGTGTGGCCATGGGGCCTAAAGCCTCATCACCAGAGTGACCAAAAGGTAAGTGTGGGGTCTATAGCTGATGCACCTTTTGAACAGTGTGGCAATGGGGCCAAAAGCACCATCACCACGGTGATCATAAGGTAAGTGTAGTCATGGTAAAAGCTGCGAAAGCCAAACTGTATGGATGAATCCTGGTCACACAACAACAAACACATCAGTGGCATAGTAGTGCTTGTGTCCCATAGCAACATAGATTGGGCGGGGCAAACACTGCAGTGTCACAGAAACATCGTTTTGGCCATGTGCATACAAACATCACCCATGGGGGACCACATTGTCAATATTCACAAATAACACAATGACAGAAGTGACCATCATAATGCTGAGCCACATATCTGCACCCATGGACACACAAATGTAGATATCCTGTGGAGACTGTCGATGTCAGGTGAACAAATACCATACCATGGCATCAATGGGACATACAAACCATGATCACTGTGCTGACTGATGACCTAGGAGTCCCAGGGACAGCTGGGGAAACCAAACAAACAACATACAGACAATGGCACACTACAGAAATGCCAATGCAGTGGTGCAAATGCACAAACACAAACAGGCAGACTCACACTGCATTTCAAACACAACAGGTGATGGGGGGGTGTGCCAGTATCCCCAGGCAACCACACAACACATGAGGAGGCCTGAACTCCAATCAACAGATGTGTATACAGTGCCATACAAAAGTTACTCATGGATCGGATACCCCTATGTGGGCAATCAGGCATCGTCAGCTGAGAGGGAGGCCAAATTACACATGTCACACAAGCTTGTAGGAACAGCAACTAACACAGCAAGAGACAGACCCACCACAGCACTACCCCCAGGGACCCCACATTGTGCTGACACTAGCCTGCATGACAATCCCACTGTGATGACAAAGGTAGATGTCGTTCACACTGTGAACCACAGCCATGTGTCCTGAGCAACAAACTACCATCACACCTACACAAGCTCCAATCAATCAGCACGGCCTGCCAGACAAGGCCAATATGGAGGTAGGGGTCTAGCCGTGCAACAACTCACATTTGCACACTCAACACCACACACCCTGATCTCCACCAATGTGCAGCAGTGAAGCTCTCATGGACTGGTGACAGTGCACATGCACCCATGACAATTCCAGGGGTGGTGGGGGGAACTAAGGTGCAGATACCCATCACACATGGCCAGTCAATAAGACTCGTCAATGTCTGACACACAGCACAGTACGCCGTACATGGGCATGATGTGAAATCCACCACAATCAATGGGATCCTGGCCATAGTCACACACCTACGAAGAAGCCAAGGTGACACACAAAGAACACACGTACACAACTTCCAACATTGCAGCTCTGACCCTGAGGAGTGGCAGCAGTCACACACACACCGTGTCACAATCACTGAAAGCTACCACAAACTGAAATTCACATGACTTGTGTAAACAACAAGTGCCAAGGGGAATCCAGAATGTGTCCCATCACCGTTTGCCCACATCCCCAGCCCTGACAACAAAGACAACCTGGGATGACAACCTCATGAACATTAGTTTGCCATGCAACCACATCACAGAGAAACCAGGTCCAAGATGCTGGATGAACACAGACCAACTCTGCAAGCAACACAAACAGGAACATCCCTAGGGACACAGCCTGTGTAGGAAAAGGGAAGGGAACACGCACAGACATGCTTACACAACACACAACACGGGCACACGCAATGTCACGGGATTACACACTGCCATGAGGGCACTCCACTCCTGTGGAAGGTCCGCTGTGCCAAACCTTGTCTGTGCACGACTCACACATGTCAGCAGGACACTCCGTCAGTGAGTCAACAACTACAACACACAGAAGGCTCTGCTCACATCAGCCTGGGTATGGGAGTGCCACGTCAGTCACCTGCATACACCCAAAACACGTGTCAAGCCAGTTGCACTGTATACACAGATGAGTCCTTCACCATTGATGTGCAAAACTGCATGTCCAGTGGAGATGGGCACACAGTCAGGGAAATCGGAACATTGAACAGTGGTAAGCCCACCAGATGTGCATCAGTGTAAGACAATGATGTTCCTTTACAAATGCAAAACGTACATCCCTGTGTCAATGCTGAACATTACACCCTCAGACTGCAGCAAAGGATGCCATAGATCCAGAGCAGAACAGGACACATATCCCATGGACCACATGGAGTCCATCACAGCATTACTTCATTTTCCTGAACTGAACACTATAACAACTGCAAATGCAGGATGCTACTCATCTACATCATGTACATCAAAAGAAACACCTCAATTAAACAAAAAGAGGCTTTATTCAGCTAATGTAAAATTAAAAGTTGACGTCCAAAAGAAACTAAGGCCAATGGCCAGTCCAAAATCCATGTCCCAACAGGGTGACAAGTGACAACTGGTCACCCATTGCTTGCCTGCACTGGTACGGACAGGGGACATCCCCCTTGGAGGGGCATACAAGGGGCAGGCCAGGCACCGCAGGGACAGGATCAGGGGACGGCAGAGTGAGGCAGTGAAGGGGTGGTGGGTGCAGGAGTGTCACCAGCAACTGCAGTGGAGGTATCTGACTCAGGGGGGGCCAGCACCACCGTGCTACACAAGTCAGTTGGTGTGGGTGCTGCAACCACTGCAGTGGGCTGGTCTGATGTAGTGGACTGGGTCCCCATTGCAGTGCCCAAGTCAGACGGGGTGGTTGTGGACTCCACTGCAGTACATAACTCCAAGGGAGTGGAAGGGTGGGCAGATGAGGTGGGCAGGACAGAGGGGGGGGACCCGGTCCCCACACCAGTGGCACTAACAGGCAGAGCGTCTGGGTTGGGTGTGGAAGAGCAAGTGGCAGGGGGGAGGGCCTAAGCAGTCTGGGGATGCGGTATCGGTGTGTGGGGGAACCTGGGGCAGGGTGTGGCGGGGGAACCTGTGGAGTGGTGGCCTAGGGGATGGAGGAGAGAGACTGGGTGGTGGAGCTGCGTGGTGGTGGTGGTGGGGTCTTGCTCTTCCTGGTCCGGAGGGACTTCCGAATGGGGTCCTGTGTCTGCCTGCACCTGGGGGAGGGTGTCCGGGGGCGAGGGGCACTCCCCTCTGTGTGGGTGGACTTTCTCTTCCCCGGTATGCTGGATCAGCAGGATTGGAGGGAAGAGGCCGAGGTCACACAGGAAGAGCTGCTGTGTATGTGGGGTAGCAGGTGAGGCAAGGGAAGGGGTCTTGGAGGGAGAGGATTTGGAGGACTGCGGAGTGACTGTGGATGCCTGTGTGTGTGTGTGTTCCCCATCCTCTGTGTTTGTGGTATCAGTCCCCTGAGGATGCTTGTGTGCACGTCTTGCCTTTCTCTTGGGTGTGTCTGTGCTGCTCGTGTCTGTGTGTTTGGGTGATTGTGCAGGTGTGCATGTGCTTTGGACAGGTAGGGTGGCAGGAAGTGTGGATGGGGCAGAGGTGGGAGGGGTGAGGGACTGTTGGAGGAGGGACACTGCTGCCGTCAGGGAGGAGTCCATGGACCTATTGCTCCTCTGTAGGGCAGACATACCTGTCGAGATGCCCTCCATGAACGACACCAGCTGTGTCAACAGAGTGGTGTGTGCATGGAGGACAGTCAGCATTGCTGTCTGCCCTACATGGAGCTGCCGAAGGAGGAATACAGACTCCTCACTCAGGGCAGCAGGGGACACAGGGGCAGGGGGTGCGGTGCCTGGCATGAAGGAGACACGCTCCCGAGCACGGTAGCCTCCACGGACCTCAGGAATGGGAGCCAATGGGAGGGCAGTGGTGGTGGTGGTGGTGGCGGGGCCAGACAGACTAGCTTGACTTTGGTGGCTGCTGACACCCGCCTCCACAAGGGAGTCATCCTCTGAGCTGCTGTGGTCCTCAGCTGAGGTGGATGGTGCTGAGGACTCCTCGGTGTGGCTCCCCTCACCCTCCGTGCCACTGGGTCCCTCTGACCACTCGTCGGACGCTGACCCAGTCTGGCTCCGCTGCTCCTCCTGGTCCATGGAGCTGTCCCCTCCTGTGGCCATGGATGTATCTGCAAACAATTAGGGAAACAGACAAACATCAGTCACCTGCACTGAACGCACACACCACAGTAAGTACAGCACATCACAGAGCCAGCCCAGGCATCCTTAGTTGAACATTGCCTAAAGTCCTCACACAGATTTGTGGAAGCCAATTGTCAGTCTGATGGTCAACCATGGGACTCACACCCCTCCTGCCCTTGCACCCATCTGTCTGGTGCCTGTCTGATGGTAAGACCCCAGTGTGGACACATGCACCACCTACACAGTTGTTGGACATTGCAGGGAACACAGTGAAGTATGTGAACATGCACACAACACATCTCTTGCCACTAAGTCAGTGCAGGTGTCCGGATGAAGGGATGGCCAGAGTCTAAATAGAAATGCATGTGATGCATACCAGCACCACACACCATGATGCACCCATGTCCGGATAGTCAATGCCACAATGGGGTGCATGTTGCACATGTCACTCCCCTGCAGGATCACTCTTAGGAAGTTTAATGCCATGACACAGGCATGCGTGCAAAGTCATACATCACTGTCTCCAGTCACATGGGCATGGCAGCCAGCCAACAACAGTCTGCACTGTGTCACAATCCTAGGACGAGGGGAATGCAAGTTATTTAACTGACAAGTGCACATATCCATCCCCCAAAAACCACATCATCAGTACTACTACTTGTCCACGTCATACCAATTGGACATATGGGGGACATGAAACACAACTCTCTGAAAATGAGCACCTCACAGTGTGCTGTGAATGAGAAACAGCTGCCTGAAAGTCACAGTCACATACACCTGTGTGCACAGTCAAGTGATCAGACACCTAAAAATCACAGAAGTTTCGTCTATCATGGTCACATCTCCGCTGGCATGCTGAGCCCTAACCGATAAACATACCAGTAGTCCTGACAACGAGGATACAGCACAATGACACAGAGGCAGACACCTGAGGGAACATTTCACTGATCACAACATGCCAAATGGTACACGGGAGTGGGAGTACAGAGTGTATTGTATGCCCTGGAGTAGGCATGACTGTCCAGCTCCACCTGTAAGAGGAATGAGTCCTGGACAGTAGGCATGTGGCTGAGCATGTGTGACACACTTGATACACATACTCCTGAGGCCCAAACATTGTTCCCACCGGCAGCATGGGTGTGTGCCAAATTCCCCAGGGACATGTGGTGATTCAGATCATCAAGTGGACCACATATCAAAGTTACACCCAGATTACATGTCAGAACTTAGGCATTGTGTAAGCAATTGACCCACACATGAATCCCACAACATAGTCACAGGAACAAATGCTGTCCCCCACCTTGAGCGAAGCTAAATGCAATGACACAGTCTCCAAGTGACACAATTTCCTGACTGTAAGGGCCACACATATGCGTATCAGAGGAGAAGTGGGCATGTCACAAATGAGGGACATGTGTCCTGGACCACATGACTGATGTACTGTGGAAGTTTAACCAGGCCAGAGGAGGGCACATAGCATGTCAGACAAAGTGCACAGTGCAGTCATGGACTCACCCCTCCTTGCTGCTGTCTGGCCTTCAGCTGCCCATCCAGGTCAGGGAAGACCACCGCCAGGATCCGGAGCATGTGGGGGTCAGGGTCCAGTGTCCGCCCCTCCTGCGAGGAGGCGACAGCTTCAGCTGGACCCTTGCGATCCTCCGGGTCCAGCCACGAAGGTCCTGCCACCTCTTCTGGCAGTTGCGGATCCTGCACCTGTAGACCCCCACGGATCTTACTTTCCGGGCGATGGTCAGCCAGATTTCCTGCTTCTGGTGGGCATCGACCTGTGAGGATGACAAAGTGAAAAAGGACATTACTACACATGCAACATATCCGTGCATCACACAGTTGGATATACATGTCTCAATCACAGGGGCATATGATGTAAATAGGCAGTGCAACAATGGCTATGAACAGTTTGCCAGCAGTCACTACATGGTGTCATTGCATGGGGAGTAAACCTTTTGGAATGCACTGTTACTGCACTGTACCTGTTCAGTGCATGTAACTACACACTTTGGGGTGAGACAACTACTCAGTGAGCATGCTAGCCAGTGGTGTGCACATTGTAAGTCCTGCTAGTCAGACAACATGCACAATTGGTAAGGCAGTGGACAGCACACTCACCTGCTCCCCTGGTTTCCCATACAGCTTGCTGTACTGTGGAAGGAGGCTGTCCAGCAGGGCCTGGTTCTCCTCAAGGCTGAAGGCTGGGGCTCTATCCACAGTACGTGCCATTGCAGTAGCCAGAGGATGCAGAGACAGCAGCAGTGTTGTTGGCAGATGTCGTCCTGGAGCATGTAGTGCAGGCAAGTGAGCTCTCAGGGGAACAGCCAGCATTATATGTGTGCTGCAGAGGCAGATACTGTCCCATGTGTCCAAAGTGATAGGTCCAAGTCGTTTGCATCTTCTGAATCTGACCAATCCATGGAATAGCAGCACTAATACACGCCCACAGCATCCTTCAAATCTTCAAATTCATGACATCCATGATTTTGCAACATTGTTGTGGCTGGCCAACTGAATTCACTGCATCAGACTCGTTGGAGCCACGAAACGCGTCCGTTGCCATGCCAGGCCCCAGCCAATGCGTGCGCACCGATCGGTCCATTGCTGTACAACGCGTATTTCGGGGTACAACGCGTACCCGCACACAACACATGCAATGGGCCGGCCAGGCACACCGATCGGTCCATTGCTGTACAACGCGTACCCGCACACAACACATGCAATGGGCCGGCCGGGCACACCGATCGGTCCATTGCTGTACAATCGTACCCGCACACAACAAATGCAATGGGCCGGCCGGGCACACTGATCGGTCCATTGCTGTAAAACGCGTACCCGCACACATCACATGCAATGGGCCGGCCGGGCACACCAATCGGTCCATTGCTGTACAACGCGTACCCGCGCACAACACATGCAATGGGCCGGCCGGGCACACCGATCGGTCCATTGCTGTACAACGCGTACCCGCACACAACACATGCAATGGGCCGGCCGGGCACACCGATAGGTCCATTGCTGTACAACGCGTACCTGTACAGGTCAGTCGCATATGTCACCATGCTTGTCACTGGTGAACATATGCCAGCCACATATACCTGCCAGAGACACAGGGCACACCTACAGCACCACACCCACTCCACACTGTTTCCTAAGACATGTAAGGCTGCATTACCTTTTCTGTGTATGGGGGTTGACATGTGGTTTCTGTGGTGGCACTGGTGGGCATCCACACCCAGGCTGTGCATGTGTTCATGGGGACAGGGTCCTTTGTGTGTTGTGCACATGACCACTGTGATGTGCAACAGTTCATTTCAGAGCATGTGGCATGGTCACATTTCCAGGTTGTGTATGTGTGTGACATGTCACATACCCCCAGGGTCCCATGGGGGAAGGCATGTACGTAACAGGATGACCCATTGCCACAATAGTGATGTCCCTCCACAGTCTGTGTGCATGTTGTGTTTCCGATGTCTCTGATTCCATGTGCACGATGGGAGACAGTCTCCACAGCAACGTTGTTTGTGCATGGACTTTGATGTTGTGCGTGTGTGTGTCACTGACGTCCATGTCTGTCCTGCGGAGGCAACAGGGGCCACTACCTGTGGGAGTCATGTTTGTTTTTCTGACGTGTACATGATACGCCATGTCATGCCAGTGTCCATGTGGCAAGACAGGGTCCCTGGGAATCTACCTGTCAATGTGCCTGTGGCGCATCTGTCCAGACATGTCACTGTGGTGTGTGTGTGGAACGTGACAGCAGTAAATGGGTACTGTGATACAGCCTAATGGTTTCCCATAGCACAACCTGGTACCTGTTGTGCACACATGTTGTACTGAGAACTTAGATGATGGCCATGTAGGTGTGAGTTATGTCCGAACAGTACGGCACACACATCAAGTACTTGTGTCTTGTAATGATGTATCATGTGAAATTGAGTATGGTGAAAGGCACATCTGTGGGGTGACTGACAATCATTCTTTCTTCATCCTATGCACTGCAGGGCTCCAGCTGTCCATAGACCATTCCCTGACCTGGCAACGATGGTGGAACGTGACAGCATCCGACGGTACCGCTTCACCAGGCAGCTGATTGAGGATTTGGCAGTGCGCTTGGCACCACATCTGCAACCGGGCCGGCCATACCCTATGGCGCTGACACCCAAGGTGAAGGTAATGGCAGCCCTACACTTCTTTGCCACCGGTACCTTCCAACACACTGTGGCGACTGCTGGTGGGATGTCACAGACTATGTTCAGCCGTGTGCTACGCGATGTTTTGGTGGCTATGTTAAGGAACCTGAACCAGTTCATCTATTTCCCCAAACGTCGACAACTCACTGACGTTAAGAGTGACTTTTATGCCCTGGGGAGGATGCCACATGTAATTGGCTCCATTGATGGGACACATGTGGCTTTGGTACCACCAAAGGCACATGAGCAGGCCTACCGTAACCGCAAACACTACCATTCGATCAATGCGCTGGTGGTATGTCTTGCAGATATGACCATCACACATGTGTGTGCCCGTTTCCCCGGTTCTGCTCACGATGCCTACGTGATGAGGAGTAGTCGCATCCCGAGGATGATGTCACAGATGCCGAACCAGCGTGCCTAGCTTGTCGGTGTGTACTGACTTTGTACCATTGTGTGTGTTCTGCTATGTTGTATTCCGCCCACTTTTTGAACTCAGCTAATGTGCAATTGTCTGTCTGTAGGTGACTCCGGATACCCCAAAATGCCGTGGTTGCTGACACCCCTCATGAACCCTGTGACACCAGCCCAGATGCGCTACAATGAAGCACATGGTCGGACCAGGAGAGTGATCGAGCGGACCTTTGGTCTCCTGAAGAGCCGCTTCCGCTGCCTGGACAAGACAGGAGGGGCCCTCCCATATGCCCCAGCAAAGGTGTGCAAGATTGTCATTGTTTGCTGCATGCTCCACAACCTGGCAGTGCGGAAGGAGTTGCCTCTCATCCTGGATGACGATGACCAATGTCCGCCACCTGTGGAGGATCCTGGCCTGGTCCACGATGCCAGTGATGATGATGATGATGGTGGTGATGTCCGCACACAGCTCATCACCAACTTCTTCAGCTGAATGTGAGTATCCAGGGAGATGCAATGTGAATGATGTGAGTTTGCATGATATGTGTGGGTGGTGCCCTGGTGCTGTTTTAGTGTGGCCATGTGCCACTTGACTGGATGCGTGCAGCGATGTGTCCTTACAGGTAGTCTGTACTCCCCAACAGTGTTGACATGCAAACGTGCTTTTGTGTAGGTATCTTGTGACATGTTTAGGGCATGAGTATTGCAGTTCTGTCCTGTTCTTCAGTGGTTTTGACTGTGTGTTATGTCTGTCCTTCACAGGGTGCTTACAGAGTTGTTTGGTCAACTTGGATCCCCCAACACCATGATTCAGCTTTCAGGGTGGCAGCAGTCATTTCCCTACAGGTGATGTGCCACACACCCCTGGACTTCATATCTTCTGCACTTGTTGACTGTGTGGCCACTGCCACGTGGGATTGACTTGCATTTGTAGTGGTAGCAACATGTTACAAATGTGTAATAAACCAGTGCTTCACTTTGGGATGTGCGTTGTCTGTGGTCACACATCTGACTGACATTTGCTTACTGCACCTGTGGGCTAGTTGACACAGACTCTGAATAGGTGTGGTGTCTGTGCATTCCACTGTATTTCCTGGCAACATCACTGTGGGCGATGAGTCCGATGGCCCTGGTGTCTGTGTTGTGTAGCCCTAGTGGTGTGTCTCCCTCATATGTATCACGTCACCATGACTCACACAACAGTGTTGTACTTGCTGTAGCAGTTAGCATACACAGTGTAATTTAGCAGAACATCATCACCATAACAGTATCCACATTTGAATAACAACAGTGGCAAGTATGGTGTACTAGTGATTTTATTTACAGAAATGTGTGTGTGTATAGTGCACAGGATGGTGGGTGCTGTACATTGTGATTGTGAATTTCCAGAACAGGTGTTGGCTTCCTGGGGGATGTACGTGGCCATCAACCTCTCAGTTTTCCTTCCTCGGATGACCCCTCTTCTTTGTGGGGGGACCCTCACGTGCAGGCTGCTGCGGTGCAGGAGACTCTCCGCCAGAGTCCTCCTCCCTCCCTGTGGCGGTGTCAGTTGTTGCAGCACCAGATGTGGGCACACAGGGAGGTGTGGCCATGTTGGTGCTAATCTGGCGGAGGCATGTCAATATGTCCCTAGGCACCGCTGTGAGTTCTTGCAATGTATCCCACTTGGACTCCATGCCCGACATGTGTGTCTCCACACGGGCCATGTGTGTCTCCACACGGGCCATGTGGGAGTCCAAGCGGGCATGATGGGCAGCCTGCTGCTGTTGTATGTCCTTGAGGATCCCCACTACCTGTCTGACCTCTCCTGTGCTATCCTGGTACGCATCAGCGATGCGTGCCAGTTGTGGGTCATCATGCAGTCCAGACCCCTCTGCAAGCAGCGACCTATGTCTACCACCCCTCCCACCACCCCTGGCGACACGTGCAGGACCTGCGGTGGCACGCACAGGTGACCCGAGGCCCACTTGGGGGTTGTTAGTGGTGTTGTCATCCGTTGCTCCACGGTGGGCCTGGGACCCTGTGCTGTTGTCAGCGGTGGTCCTTGGTCTGTCCGTGTCGGCGTGGGTGGTCTGTATGTTGGCAGTTGTTGGAGGGGTGGGTGCAGGGGGTGCAGATGTTGGTCCAGCTGGTGCTGCATGATGACTCAGACCGGAGGTGCCAGGTAGGTCTTCGCCATCCGAGGTGGGCAGAGGCTGTTCCACACCAGTGAGCTCTGTGTCCCCCGGAGCCTGGGACAGGGACTCCTCCTCGCCTGCTGCTGTGTCTCCATCACCGTCACCTGTATTTGGAAGAGACACACATTGTATGTAATGTTTCTACAGGCATCAATGGTTCACACACCTGACAGTTGTGACTGTACCTCTGGATGCGTGCATGTACATTGCATTGTCCTAAGTTGTCACAGTAAGAGGTTGATATTGGTGTAGCACATTGTCATGCATACCTGGGGCATTTCACTATGAATGTTGAGGTGTGTGCATGGCCAGCATTGGTTGTATTTGGTGGACATCCGGCCATCCTTCTCCACCTGGCCCAGTTATCCCACCATGAAGCATGCCACCCTTGCAGTGGGTTCAGGTTGACTCTCAGGATGTCATTCAGTGGTGTTGTGCTGTTTGTTGGTGCACAGTTCCCAGCAGGGCCTTGTGCTCTCCACAGCAGTAGCCAGTGTCAGCCATCTTGTAAGTCCTTGTCCACTCCCTGTGATGTGAGCATGGTTCAGAGTAGTGTTGATGGGACAATTGTGAGGCTGAGCAATATCTGTGACTCCAACTCCCATCATGCTATTGGCTACACCCCCCTTCCCAGCATGCCCGTACTTCCTTCCTTTGGACTGTGCTTCCCTGTGGGGTAGTGTGCTTGTGTTGACAGGAAGGCTGACAGTGTTGTCCTTGTGTTTGTTTGGCTACAAGTCCCAGGTGTGTCCCTGTGCTTCACACAGCATTACCCAGGGTGGTGGTTCTTTGTGGGATCTTCATTTGGTATGTGAGGCATTGCATTCTCCCAGGTGGGTTATGTGGAGTTTGTGTTGAGGGGTGTGTGAGGTGAGCTGCTTGTAACTATGGTCAGTGCTGTGAGTCCTCCTTCCCACCCAGCCAGATATCCCACCATGCAACGTGCTTGCATTGCAGAGAGTGCAAGTTGGCTTTCAGAATGTCAGGCAGTGGTGTTGTGCTGTTTGTTGGTGCACAGTTCCCAGCAGGGCCTTGTGCTCCACACAGCAGTAGCCAGTGTCAGCCATCTTGTAAGTTCTTTTCCACTCCCTGTGATGTGAGCATGGTTCAGAGTGGTGTTGATGGGCCAATTGTGAGGCTGAGCAATATCTGTGACTCCAACTCCCATCATGCTATTGCCTACACCCCCTTCCCAGCATGCCCGTACTTCCTTGCTTTTGAGTGGACTTCACTGTGTGTGAGTGTGACAGCAATGGCAAGATGGCTGACAGTGGTGTCCTGCTGTTTGTTGGTGCACAGTTCCCAGCAGGGCCTTGTGCACCCCACAGCAGTAGCCAGTGTCAGCCATCTTGTCAGTCCTTATCCACTCCCTGTGATGTGAGCATGTTTCGGAGTGGTGTTGATGGGCCAATTGTGAGGGTGACCAATATCTGTGACTACAACTCCCATCATGCTATTGGCTACACTGACTTCACCAGCATACACAGATTTCCTTCCTTTAAGTGAGCTACCCTGTGAGGTGGTGTTCTAGTGGTGGCAAAATATCAGGCAGTGTTTGTTGGTTATATTTGTACCACTGCCTTGCTCTATTTGTTGTTGTGTTTGTACATGTCATGACACAGTTACATATCACTATGAGATGGCATGTATTGTGTTAATCTAACTGACATACACATCTTGGGATGATTATCTTTTGTTTGCTGTTGATTTGCTAGGGGTGGATGGTTTGACTGTCCCCTTGAGAGTGATGTGTGTGTATTGGCACACAATATTGTGTATATTAGTTGTGTACTCACCAGGCTCTGGGATGTCTGTTAGTCCATATACGCTCACTGGTGGTAGGATGGCCCGCACCTTCTCCTCCCAGGGCGTGAGGTCTAGTGGTTTTGCAGGAGGGACACTGCCGGTGTGCTGGCTCAGGAGGTAATCCTTCTTGAGTAGGTCTCTGACCCTCCTGCGCACATCATACCACCTGTTCTGGATGTCTTCCTTTGTGCGCAAACATGGTGATTGTGCGTTCACCCTGTCGACGATCCTCGCCCACATCTTGGTTTTCTGCGACATGGGGGTCTGTTGGACCAATGTGCCAAACAACTGTGGCTCTACCCTCAGGATCTCGTCTACCATGACTTCCAATTCACTATCTAGGAACTTTGGATTCTTCTTTAGGGGCATGGTGATGGGTGGTGGTGGTGATTGATGTGTGTGTGTTTTTGTGCAAGTGAGGGTGTGTGAGTGTAGGTTTTGCTGTGTGTGTGTGAGGGTGCTATTTGTTGAGGTGCTAATGGTGTGTGGCTTTTGTGTTGGATGAGCTGTGTGTGTGTCTGTGTTTGCTGTGTGATGGTGTTGTGTGCTGGCAGGTCAGTGGAATTTGCAAAGGATCATGGTAGGGATTTGTGGGCCTTATGTAGGTGGAGTTGGGGGTGTGTCCTTGTTCAATTTTTTTCTCCCCTGTATTTATTGGCTTTGTCATTGCTTGTTTGGCCCTTTTTTTTGTATTTTTTCATTAGTGATTATTGTGCATGTAGGAGTCGTTCTTCTGACCGAGTAGGACGTTGCAGTTGTCTCGTGCGCGCCTGTCCGAGTCGTTCCCGCTGTGTTTCAGCTCCGTTTCATATGCGGCGTACGCGTCGTTCGCGGGGTATTGTGTTTGTTCGGCTGGCTTTTGTATGCATGTCGGTCGTACGGCTTGGGCTCCGTGCGAGTCGGTCTGATTTTGCACCCATTGCATCGTACTGCGCGGGTCGGAGTTCGCGGGTACGTTTCGTTCGGGTTGTTTCCTGGTGCTTCTTGGTCGGTGCGATTCGCGTGGTTTCCCGGCCGGATAGCTTGTTTCCGGCCGGGTCGGTCGTTCGCCTTGAGTTCCGTACGAGTAGGTCGAGATTTCCATGCATTTCATCGTACTTCCCAGGTCGGGCAACGCCGGTACGTGTCGGTCGGACTATAATCCCGTACCGAGTCGGTCGGTATTTTTTCCGGCCCGAATCGGAATCGGCCCCACAGTCTCTCCACAAAAAGGCTTTCCTTCTATCAGAGAGATAATGTGGGCTGAATCTCTCACATATGATCTTAGACCAGAAGCAATTGGACGTAAGAAACAGTCCACATATTTACTCATAGGTTCTAATAGTGAGTTGATACTACTCACTATCGGTCTCATAGGAGGATTAGTACTACTCTTATGGACCTTAGGTAGGCCATAGAGTGCCGGGGTCCTAGGTTCCAAATTATTTAAAAATTTAAATTCATCCTCACATATCCAATTATTGTCCTTGGCTTCAGTTAACAGTGTAAGACAATCTCTTGACACAGTAGCTAAACCAGTGGCATTCGTTCCCTCATAGTGTTCTGCTATACTCAACATTTCATATATTCTATTGTCGTAATCTGAAGTGTTGAAAACAACCACTCCACCACCTTTGTCGGCGGGTTTTATTGTCAAATTACGGTCTTCTTTAAGAGATGTTAAAACCTGTCTTTCCTCCTTAGTAATGTTGTGGGAAATGGGTCTTGATGAACCTTTTAAAACATTTTGAATATCACTCTCTACTGCCTTTTCCAATATTTCCACATTTTTACCAACCATGGCTAGTGTGGGAGTGAAAGACGATTTTGGTTTAAGGCCGGAAACATTTGTGTATTCACGAGCCTCACGATTTTCAAAGAACCTCTTAAGTCTAACCTTACGGAAAAAGGAGCGAAGGTCTTTTTCCAATTGAAATTTATCAATCTGAGTTGAAGGGACAAAACTAAAGCCTCTACTTAAAATACTAATCTCAACATCACTAAGGGGTCTGTTCGATAGATTAATTATTGGTGCTCTATCTGACGCCAGTATCTTTGGTTCCTCGTTCGTATATACTCCTGTTGAGGAGGAGGGCCGCGAGTTGCTTGGCCCCTCCCTTGATTTCCATTGTATCTCTGAGGTCTCCTTGGTCATGACTCTAAAAAAGTCCCATACTCTTTAGTATTACCTCTACTGGTGTTCTCTTCCCTTGGAGCATTCTCATCCTCGCTACTCGAACCCGAGGTTTCTGAGAATGTCACCTGCTTATTACCTCCTCTTCTATAAATGTGTCTAATTGTTGGTCTATCCCAGCTAGAATCATTCTTTTGCTGATAATAATTCTCTCTAAGGAAAGGGTATGCAATTTCCTGAGTAAACCTAAGTATAGTGCCCACCGAAACGCGTCGATGCACAGATAAGGAAGCCCACTATAAATCGATGTGGCCAACTGTCATTGAGAACAAAGGAGAGATTTCTCTCATGATCCGACAATTGATCTGTGTATGATTGAGTGGCCATAACTGTGACTTGGAAACAATTTTCCTGCTTGTTCTCCCATATGTTTTTCTCGTGTTTTTTTCTTTTTTTAAATTGTATGTACTGATTTGTCTTTGAGAAATGTATATCTAATCTAATGGATGGTACTTTTTAACCTGATAAAGTTTTTTATATTATTTTCCGATGAATTTTAGAAAAATATTGTGAAGTTTTAAGATTTATGTGTCTTTGTTAATCATTGTATATTGAATCTAATAAATTTGTACTATTCATTGAGAACCCATTGGATTATTTTATTTCTTGGGTCCTGTGTATATTGTTAACATGTTGGTGATATAAGGTTTCCTGTGTGAATGTGGTTTTGTATATGTCTTTTTACCTAAAGGGGGATTCTTTGTGACTTTGGTTGTATGCAATTACCTGCATCGGTGGCGGAAGGTATAACCTATCACCATATACCTTTAAGGTATGGGGTCTTTTAGAGTCTTCTGTTGATACTTTTCTATGGACAGGGTCATTTCCAGTATCATTATTCAAACCATGACTTAGTCCTCTCAGAAGTTCCTATGTTCAAGCATCTCAATAAACATGCATATTCTCAAATAAGTGATACAGCCAAATACATTTCGTCCCTGTTTACACATTAGACACTGCTTATGCCCATAGACATAACTTAACTTGCCTATTATCATAGGTTGAGAAATCATTTTTTAACTTAGTGAAGGCTAGATACAGAGCAGTGATAGCAAATGCCACTGGTTTAACAAAGATACCTAAATGGTCATAGGAAGAAATGGATCATCAGATAGCAGGGAATACAGAAGTGTTGACCTTAGACTGGCAACATAAAGGAAAACTGTGTGTGCAGAATTACAAGAACAAATTAGATACTGTATTTGTAGGAAAGAGTGAATGTGACCATAGGTTTGAAACTAAAGCCAGGTGGGAATTATATTTAGATGTAGAGGATCCTGATATTTCCTGGAGTTTATTTCATTTGTGGAAAGAATGCTTACATCAAGTTAGCCAAGAAATGGTATGGTACATGCTATCTAGGTGTAGTTTTTCTCAAGATGTATCATATGGGGAATTTTGATGATCCTGTGTGGGAACAGAGGACTAGGCCCAAATGAGGAGCTAGTGCTAGAGAAGTTGTAGGAGACCTTTTTGGTGATATAGTCCCATCTGTAGTAACCCTGGGCG
>CAWUFW010024339.1:0-62089 GCA_963921515.1 Calotriton arnoldi | reverse complement strand
CATCCAGGCCCCCTGAGTAGGGGTGGTGGTAGTGGCAGGCATCCATCACCCTAAGGGTGGGGATGGTAGTAGTGGCAGGCATCCAGGCCCCCTGAGTAGGGGTGGTGGTAGTGGCAGGCATCCATCACCCTAAGGGTGGGGATGGTAGTAGTGGCAGGCATCCAGCCCCCATGAGTGGGGATGGTAGTAGTGGCAGGCATCCAGCCCCCCTGAGTAGGGGTGGTGGTAGTGGCAGGCATCCAGCCCCCCATGAGTGGGGATGGTAGTAGTGATAGGCATCCAGCCCCTCCTGAGTAGGGGTGGTGGTAGTGGCAGGCATCCAGCCCCCCATGAGTGGGGATGGTAGTAGTGATAGGCATCCAGCCCCCCCTGAGTAGGGGTGGTGGTAGTGGCAGGCATCCAGCCCCCCATGAGTGGGGATGGTATTAGTGATAGGCATCCAGGCCCCCCTGAGTAGGGGTGGTGGTAGTGGCAGGCATCCATCACCCTAAGGGTGGGGATGGTAGTAGTGATAGGCATCCAGGCCCCCCTGAGTAGGGGTGGTGGTAGTGGCAGGCATCCATCACCCTAAGGGTGGGGATGGTAGTAGTGGCAGGCATCCAGCCCCCCATGAGTGGGGATGGTAGTAGTGATAGGCATCCAGGCCCCCCTGAGTAGGGGTGGTGGTAGTGGCAGGCATCCATCACCCTAAGGGTGGGGATGGTAGTAGTGGCAGGCATCCAGCCCCCCATGAGTGGGGATGGTAGTAGTGGCAGGCATCCTGCCCCCCATGAGTAGGGGTGGTGGTGGTGGTAGTGATAGGCATACAGGCCCCCCTGGGTAGGGGTGGTGGTGGTGGCAGGCATCCAGCCCCCCATGAGTGGGGATGGTAGTAGTGATAGGCATCCAGCCCCCCTGAGTAGGGGTGGTGGTACTGGCAGGCATCCAGCCCCCCATGAGTGGGGATGGTAGTAGTGATAGGCATCCAGCCCCCCTGAGTAGGGGTGGTGGTAGTGGCAGGCATCCAGCCCCCATGAGTGGGGATGGTAGTAGTGATAGGCATCCAGGCCCCCTGAGTAGGGGTGGTGGTAGTGGCAGGCATCCATCACCCTAAGGGTGGGGATGGTAGTAGTGGCAGGCATCCAGGCCCCCCTGGGTAGGGGTGGTGGTAGTGGCAGGCATCCATCACCCTAAGGGTGGGGATGGTAGTAGTGGCAGGCATCCAGCCCCCCATGAGTGGGGATGGTAGTAGTGGCAGGCATCCAGCCCCCCCTGAGTAGGGGTGGTGGTAGTGGCAGGCATCCAGCCCCCCATGAGTGGGGATGGTAGTAGTGATAGGCATCCAGCCCCCCCTGAGTAGGGGTGGTGGTAGTGGCAGGCATCCAGCCCCCCATGAGTGGGGATGGTAGTAGTGATAGGCATCCAGGCCCCCCTGAGTAGGGGTGGTGGTAGTGGCAGGCATCCATCACCCTAAGGGTGGGGATGGTAGTAGTGATAGGCATCCAGGCCCCCCTGAGTAGGGGTGGTGGTAGTGGCAGGCATCCATCACCCTAAGGGTGGGGATGGTAGTAGTGGCAGGCATCCAGCCCCCCATGAGTGGGGATGGTAGTAGTGGCAGGCATCCAGCCCCCCATGAGTGGGGATGGTAGTAGTGATAGGCATCCAGCCCCCCCTGAGTAGGGGTGGTGGTAGTGGCAGGCATCCAGCACCCCATGAGTGGGGATGGTAGTAGTGATAGGCATCCAGCCCCCCCTGAGTAGGGGTGGTGGTAGTGGCAGGCATCCAGCCCCCCATGAGTGGGGATGGTAGTAGTGATAGGTATCCAGGCCCCCATGAGTGGGGATGGTAGTAGTGATAGGCATCCAGGCCCCCATGAGTAGGGGTGGTGGTGGTGGCAGGCATCCATCACCCCAAGGGTGGGGATGGTAGTATTGGCAGGCATCCAGGCCCCCATGAGTGGGGATGGTAGTAGTGATAGGCATCCACGCCCCCCTGAGTAGGGGTGGTGGTAGTGGCAGGCATCCATCACCCTAAGGGTGGGGATGGTAGTAGTGGCAGGCATCCAGCCCCCCATGAGTGGGGATGGTAGTAGTGGCAGGCATCCTGCCCCCCATGAGTAGGGGTGGTGGTAGTGATAGGCATACAGGCCCCCCTGGGTAGGGGTGGTGGTGGTGGCAGGCATCCAGCCCCCCATGAGTGGGGATGGTAGTAGTGATAGGCATCCAGCCCCCCCTGAGTAGGGGTGGTGGTAGTGGCAGGCATCCAGCCCCCCATGAGTGGGGATGGTAGTAGTGATAGGCATCCAGCCCACCTGAGTAGGGGTGGTGGTAGTGGCAGGCATCCAGCCCCCCATGAGTGGGGATGGTAGTAGTGATAGGCATCCAGGCCCCCCTGAGTAGGGGTGGTGGTAGTGGCAGGCATCCATCACCCTAAGGGTGGGGATGGTAGTAGTGGCAGGCATCCAGGCCCCCCTGAGTAGGGGTGGTGGTAGTGGCAGGCATCCATCACCCTAAGGGTGGGGATGGTAGTAGTGGCAGGCATCCAGCCCCCCATGAGTGGGGATGGTAGTAGTGGCAGGCATCCAGCCCCCCCTGAGTAGGGGTGGTGGTAGTGGCAGGCATCCAGCCCCCCATGAGTGGGGATGGTAGTAGTGATAGGCATCCAGCCCCCCCTGAGTAGGGGTGGTGGTAGTGGCAGGCATCCAGCCCCCCATGAGTGGGGATGGTAGTAGTGATAGGCATCCAGCCCCCCCTGAGTAGGGGTGGTGGTAGTGGCAGGCATCCAGCCCCCCATGAGTGGGGATGGTAGTAGTGATAGGCATCCAGGCCCCCCTGAGTAGGGGTGGTGGTAGTGGCAGGCATCCATCACCCTAAGGGTGGGGATGGTAGTAGTGATAGGCATCCAGGCCCCCCTGAGTAGGGGTGGTGGTAGTGGCAGGCATCCATCACCCTAAGGGTGGGGATGGTAAAGTGGCAGGCATCCAGCCCCCCATGAGTGGGGATGGTAGTAGTGCCAGGCATCCAGCCCCCCATGAGTGGGGATGGTAGTAGTGATAGGCATCCAGCCCCCCTGAGTAGGGGTGGTGGTAGTGGCAGGCATCCAGCCCCCCATGAGTGGGGATGGTAGTAGTGATAGGCATCCAGGCCCCCCTGAGTAGGGGTGGTGGTAGTGGCAGGCATCCATCACCCTAAGGGTGGGGATGGTAGTAGTGGCAGGCATCCAGCCCCCCCTGAGTAGGGGTGGTGATAGTGGCAGGCATCCAGCCCCCCATGAGTGGGGATGGTAGTAGTGATAGGCATCCAGGCCCCCCTGAGTAGGGGTGGTGGTAGTGGCAGGCATCCATCACCCTAAGGGTGGAGATGGTAGTAGTGGCAGGCACCCAGACCCCCATGAGTGGGGATGGTAGTAGTGGCAGGCATCCAGCCCCCCATGAGTGGGGATGGTAGTAGTGATAGGCATCCAGGCCCCCCTGAGTAGGGGTGGTGGTAGTGGCAGGCATCCAGGCCCCCATGAGTGGGGATGGTAGTAGTGATAGGCATCCAGGCCCCCCTGAGTAGGGGTGGTGGTAGTGGCAGGCATCCAGGCCCCTATGGGTGTGTATGGCATTGGTGATGCCCATCCCACCCCTATGGTTGTGCTGTTGCTGGTGTACGTCATTTGTGCATCCCTATGTGTGTGTGACATATTTTGGGTACGTGTAGTTAGTTTGTATTGTTGGTGTTTCACTTACCGTCTGCGCCGTACGCGTCCGAACCGGTCCCGGTAATAGATGTAGAGTATAGGTAGGACCTGCGTGATGGGATTCATGGTTGGGTCGTCTCGTTCGGGTTTCGCGTGTCTTCGACTCGTACTCGTCTCTGGCTTGTTCATCTCGTAGCCGTGGATCTTCTTGTGGCGCGAATCGGAGCTTATGTGCGGCTCTCCCGGATGCTGAAACGTGCCGTACGTAGCGACGGGTTCGGCGCGTACGGAGCGCGCATCGTACTAGTCCGGCCGGAAGGTGCTGTGTATTTGGGTCCGTGCGGCTCGAATCGGTGTTTACGGATCCGGCTCCGGCGGGGAACAGGAGCTGGATTGGGTAAGTACGGCTCGCTCGGACTCTGGGCTGTTATGCGCATCGTACTTGTTCGTTCGGTGGGGTATTCGAATCGGTCGGAAAACACGCGTTCGGCTTGGTTTTTTTCCGGACGAATAGTGTTGGGTGTGCTTCCGGCCGAGATCGGAATTGGCCCCAAAGTGTTGAATCTGAATACCCACACAAGAATACAATTGAGGTAATTACAGTAACATCTCAAATAGGGAGCATGAGTTGAGTGGATAGTGTAAGAGACAAAAGAGCATTTTCAATAAGAGCAATGCGAATACAGAATTTCATACGAACCTAGAAAACTATAGCACAGTGTGCTAATAGCTGGAAATGCTAACCCTCCGGCCGCAAGGGATAGCTGGGGCTATCCTCATAAGGTATGAGGAGCAAAGTTAAGGAGTCAGCTTACAGACAGCATCAGCCAAGTACATCTCAAAGGAACAGCTCACACGAACGCCTCAGATAGATCTAACACCAATACCCTCTTCTCTCTCTGTCTACCCGGCGGAATCTATCACTAATAATTATACCCTTATGTTTATCAGTTCTGGCTTATTCTTGTAACAAAATCCAAGAAAATCTTCCTCGGATTGGTTGACAGGCATAGGGTGTTATGTCACACCACTTCTGTCGTTCTCTCCTTTCAGCCGTCCATTGTTTTAGTTTCATGCTGTCATCATTGTCCTTCGGCAGAGGAAATTAAGGGGGATATTCTCAAGGACTTATCGCTGAGTTAGGAGCACTTTATCGCAGCCAAAGTGGCGATAGATATATCGCACCATTCACAAGCTGGTGCTAACAGCCGACATCACCAGTTTACCTGCGATAGAAGCCGCAAAAAACATCGCCACGGGTGACACCGGCAACTAACGCTAATGAGATGCAGAGTAGGTGTTCCCGTGCAAAAAGCTGCGACAACACCACTTCGCAATATTCCCTATGACCAGCCAGATCGGCGATAAGATCACAAAACAGGCGATAAGACGCGTTAGCAGCAGGGATTTAACACCTGCTCTTACCTGGGGGCCGATTCCGATTCGGGCGGGAAATCTCACCGACCAAGTCGGATTCGGAGAGATTTCCGACCGAACCGGACTCTGGCAGTCCGACCGAACGAGTACGATGCGGACGCATGCTATCGGACTCGATTCGGTCGGACTCCAATTGAAGTCAATGGGAGCTGGTCGTACGACGCGTACACGGGCTCCCATTGACTCAATGGGTGCGTCGTGAACAAGGGCGCCCCCTACAGCGTGTACGCGTCGGTGCAACTTGCGCCATACATGCATGTGTGGGGGGACCCATGGGTCCCCCCTGTGTGCGGCTCGCATGGCTACCCGTACAGGGGGGTCCGACACAGACCCCCGAAGTCCGGCTCCGACTGCTCTTTCGAGCCGGATGGCGAGAGTCGGTCGGACTGATCGAGGCGCGCATCGTACTTGCCCGGTCGGGGAATATCTCCGTTGCGTGGTGCGAGTCGAGTCCGTACGAGTCGGTCGGAGCTGTTCGGAGCCGGGAACGAGTCGGTCGGGGATTTCGCGTACGCTCGCATCGTACTTGCTCTCGCGGACGGGTGTTCGAATCGGTCGGAAACAGGGCGTCCGAATCGGATCCGGTAAAGCCGAATCCGATTCGGTGCCCTACCGGCCGAGATCGGAATCGGCCCCATAGTGTTAAGTTGGACGACAACCTGCACCACAAAAGGGAGCCCAGACCAGAGCCACACCTGAAGAACAAAAGATGCCATGGAGCCACTGATCATGCAGCTCGGAGCCCCAAGAGGGCCACAACACCCACCGCCACCACACCCCGGCCCCCCCCCTCCGGGGCCCTACCATGGACAAAGATATTTAACATCAACCCTACGAAATCATGAACAAAACAATTCGCCTGATGTCGCACAAGTACAACAATTAACATTCATGTGTGGTCAGAAAAAGGAGAATCATCCATTCCTCTTTGAATTTCAAAACAAATGATTTAATTCAAATTCAACCCAAAACAACTATTCAGAAGAGCCTTGGCGGGTCTTCTCTGGACAATCTGTAAGACACAGCCTGCAAGACAAAATTCAAGATAAGAAGGTGTGTCATGCGCTCATCAAAGGACAGAGAGAGAGAGAAAGAGAGAGAGGAAGAAAGGGAGAGAGAGCGAGAGTGAAAGAGAGGGAGAGAGAGAAAGAGAGAGATAGGGGGAGAGAGGGAGAAGGAGAGAGAGAGAGAAACAGAGGAAGAGAGAGAGACAGTGAAAGGAAGAGAGGGAGAAGGAGAGAGAGAGAAACAGAGGAAGAGAGAGAGAGACAGTGAAAGGAGGAGAGGGAGAAGGAGAGAGAGTGCCGACACTGCGGACCCAGGCCTCACTGCTCACCTGCTGCCACCGGTGTGTCTCCAACCACATGCCGGTATACACTGCAGTCCACCAGCTCCCCTATCTGAAACAGAGTCCAGATTTATGAATGGCAGAGTTCATATCAGTGCACACGCCATCATCGCTTGGCCGCCCCTGCGAACACAGGCTGCTGCACCCCAGCCCCTCCCGCCGACCAGCCGTGTTTGACCGCCCCTGCGCACCCAGGCCTCACTGCTCACCTTCCACCACCAGCGTGTCTCCAAGAGGGCCCACCACGTGCCGGTGCAAGCTCCAAGCCTGGGGCCCGCGACCTTGGCAGCCTCCACTTCATGCAGCCCCGCGGGCCAACAGGTCACACACGTGATTCTGGGTCTTGATTTCGCAATGGCAGAGATCATATCAGTGCACACGGCATCATCGCAGGCTGCACACCCGCTCAGCGCTATAGGTGCCACTAACTCTGTGAACCGCGAGGCAATGCCACATAGCGGTAGGCCCGCGCTGCCCGCTGGCTCAGGCCTATACTGCGGTCCAGCAGGGCTCACACAAACCATTACCAGTCCGGACCGCCAGGTCGGCGCATCATCGCAGGCTGCACACCCGCTCAGCACCTAAGGTGCCCCTACCTCAGTGCACTGAAAGTCACCGTCCTGTGGCAGTAGGCCCGTGTCGGCCGCAGTGTTTCTGGTGCCACCAACTCTGTGCAACACAAGTCATGGACCCTTTCTGATTGAGTCCCGTGAAATGCCAGGCAGACGCAGTCATGTCACCTCCTGCAGTGGGGAAGAACTGGGACACGTAGTGTCGTCGTCGTCCCCTTTATACGTACGCCGAGTGGGCTGGGTTGGCGTACGCCAGGCCAGCGTAGGGGTGTGAATAATTATCTCTGGGCTCTGGGTGTGGATCAATTCTGGGCTGGACAGGAAACCAACTGATGCGTGTGTCTCTGTTGCAGTGTCTGCGCCACACGGCCCGCAATCGACAATGTTGCAATGTTGCATGCACCCGGCGGGCGGCCGCGCACGAAGGTATTGTACAAGGAGCGCAAGGCCGCTCGGGCTCATGCATGCCAACTGTTGTGTGTGCATCGCTATTGGTGCACCATAAGCCTAAGGCCTAGCCCCAATTGCAGCGCGAAAGCCACATCACATTTCCAGGATGCAAGCAGTAGTCAGAGAAACATTAGGGATGAAAGCTCCTTTGTCGCAATACATAAGGCAGAAGGACATCTGCACCTCCAACCTTGGTCTTGCATGCGGCAGGCACCCCCTGAGAGAGATACCATAGCAGATGATGACGACTCCCACACTACGCACAGCGCTAATGATAGACCAACGTATCCACACCCCACACACAGAAGTCCTTGCTCGAGGCACTCTTGCATGGAATGCCCTTGACACTTACGTACACAACAACCCATACGTCCAAACGTTGCACACACATACGACTCATTGCTCCGAGCTGTGGCATATCACCCATATAACTGCCGCAGGTCAGAAGAGTGCCGGTTCTACGAGAGCCACCAACGCAATGGCAGAACATCCCGGGCGCATGCACCACGCCTGTCACGTGGAACTGTACCGTGACCGAGTGCTGCCTGTTAGTGTCTGATGCATTGGTCTGCATGTTGTGGCCCTTGTCTTGCCCGTACTGACACGCACATGGCAATAAAGTCTACGCAACTTCACTAGTGTACAACTGTGATGAGTGTTGATTTGAATGACTAATCGTGTGCCTCAATGAGCATTGTCATACACAGGGAGGGACTGACTGACGCATTTCACTTAGGGGTGAGTCCCTATTGCCAGCTCCACCTCTGTGAGCCAGACATAGTGGTTGGGATAGTTGCTGATAGACCTGTGCTCTTACGTGTCTTCAGCAATGTGAGTATGGTGTCCACATTCTTGCCATGTAGATCAATGTGATCCATCACTACAGGCTGTGTCCACCCAGTTGAGTGTGAGTAGGTATGCGAAGAGATGTTCTGTTGTCAAATGTGATGGGGGACACTACTTTAGACCTGCCAACGACTTTGACATTTCATACCCATCCCTATTACTAACATTGCGTGGGGCAAAGTTGAGGATTTGCACGATTGTTGTTTCAGAGCAATGAGGCCACAGCTAGTGCACACATTCCCAGTCATCTCACTTCCTATGTGTGTCACGGTCAAACATGCGCATTGCTTTCATTTCCCACGGTGTACCTATTTGGGCAATCAATGTCCTTACATTCATCCACACTTTCATACTTGATCGATTATGGACATGACACATCTGTGTGAATTTGAATGATTTATTCACATTCGGTGGGGTGTCGGAGCTGGAGCAGTACATGGCCATGCAAACCCCACATTACATTGTAGCCCTGTGGAGGGCCAGCCAGAGTCATTTAGGGATTGACAAGTACATCGGAAGGGGAAGAGTACAGTCCGCAGTCTGATTGCTGTGTCATTGGTAAGCAAACAAAATATGGCAGTCCATGTCGAGGTCCAAGGTGAGTGTCGCAGAGTGTTTCGGGGGACAGCGGGAGGTGTTGTTACAGGGCATGATGAAGAGGGCAGAACCAAGCTGAAACAGGGCATATGGCGGAGAAGAATGCTACTGGCTCCTTCTTACTACAAAGGTGGAATCACCCGCATCTTCGTCCTCTATGTCATCTGTCTGACATGTGGGTGCTGATGTTTGGCCTACAGCACTGTGTGCCACTGACACATCAGGGGCCGGAGATGTGTGTGTAGAAGTACCAGCAGCATTCATAAGCAACTGCCTTAGAGGCAGCAGCGCGATGATGAGGATCTGCAGGGCATGGAAGATCCCAACAACTTTTCGCTGGTGTGCATCCGTGGCAGCCATTCTTTCCGCATGCATCCACTCCATGTTCTCCATTATCCTCAGCATCTGTGCCAACTCTCGGCTGACATCGCTGAGGCCACTCTGACTAGACAGTTGTTCTCCTCTCAGAGTCATGACTCCAGCGATGTCGGGCATGGATTGTTGGACATCATGGAGCGAACTGTGGGTAGCCGTTAGGGTGTGTAAGTGGTCCCTGAAGGGACTTAGACACCCACGTATGTCATCTAGTTTGGCTGCCATGAGGTCGAACCCCACCCGCACCTGTTCAGCCACCTCCTTCTGGCAGTCTAACACATGGCCTTGGAATGCGATGTGTTCTTCGGTGAGGTGCTGGGAGGCAGGCGTGGTGGTGGGTGCTTCCTGCTGTGTGGTCTGTGCAGGGGGTGGGGTCTCCTCGATGCAGCTGGGCTGCCCTGCTCCTGGAGGTGGGTTGCCGTAGCTGTCCATGAGCTGTTGTAGGGCGTCATTGTCAAAGGTGTGGAGGTCCTCTCCATCATCACTGATGAGTTGTCTGGTCTGCTCTGCAGGAGGTGTTGATTGTCCCTCTGCAATGTGAAGGGGAGATGCATTTTAACATTGTGTTGACATGTATGTTGACACATTGTTCAAGTTTACATACAGACTGCATGACAATGTACATTGTGACTGTTTGGGAGGAGCTGACTATTTGATGCGGGACAGTGGACATTTGAACTACATCACGGATGTGAGGTTGTACACGTACATTATCATCTCACAGTTTCCTGCTATGCCAGATGTGATTGGCCGGTTTCTACGCACAAGCAGAACCAGTTGTGTCCTCTGTTCTGTAGTGAGAGTGTTGCACTTTGTACCACATTGTTGTCAATGATGTTGTGCTGTTATTGCTATGTGTGTGTGCTGCATTGTGGGAGAGTCGCCCCTGCAGCTGTGATTTTGCTGCCCCTTATCCCTTTGAGGCAGTGTGCCTTTGACTTCTGTGCTTCTAGAGTGCTGAGATGTTGCAGACTTGGCTAATTTTGGCTCGAGTTCGGATTTTGGACTCTTGGGCATGGTTTATCCGCATATGTGTTGTTGACGTCAGGGGTTGTTTGTGCACGTGGATGTGTCAGAGTGTGACCTGCTGCTTTCCGGATGTGTTCCACACTCAGCCACCTCAGTGTCTTGGCGTGCACCATGTCATGATAATTGGACTGCAGCAATGCTGTTCGTCATGCAGTGTCACTTGCATTGTCAGTGTGGCTCACAGACACGCAGCTTTGCTGGTTTTGACACGTGTGCATGGGTTGGTTGTGAGATTGGTGCTGTGTGGGGAGGGACCCCTTAGTGCCCATAGTGGATGGGGGCCTACTTGCTGTTTGTATGTGTGCTGCAGTGTGCCAAGGGGATCAGGGACATGATCCAGAGTCATTGTGGGTGTGCAGTGTGCTGTACTTAATTGTGCATGTGTGCCATTGTGCCCATCTCCCCCCGTCCCCCCAGTCCCAGTCCCTGTTCGGTGCTGTTGTGTCAGGTCATGTCGAGCAGTGTCCGGAACCCCAACTCCTGCCACCATCTCCCCACTGATGACTGTGGCCACCATTTCCTCCATCTCATCCAGCTCCTGGTGTTCCGCTGGACTGCCACCTCCAGTCTGTATTGCTGCCTGATGGTTGTCAGCGAGTTTCTTCTTGGTTTTGCGCTTCGCATCATTCCAGCACCTCGACCTCTCCAATTGTCTTCCTCCTCACTCCAACTGCATTCACCTTGTCCAGGATGGACTGCCATGTTGCATTTTTATTTGCCAAAGACACGTTGGAGGTGACGAAGAGTTGTTGGTGGTGTTCTATCACCTCCGTGATGATGATCCTGTTTTCCTGCGGACTGAACCTCGTCTTCCTCGTCTTCTTCTCCTTGCCCTTCCGTGACCCCGAGGTCCCAGGCTGTTCCTCCTGGGGGCTTGTGGGGTTCTGGTCGTCCTCTGTACTTGCTCCGGCTTCCTCCATGGTGCTAAGCAGTTTTAATTATTTTGTTTGTGTGTTTTCAGTGCTTTTATAGTGCATATTCCCGCATGACGCGTGGGAATTGCAGGCCTGTCGCTGGTTATCGCAGATTTTTTATTGCGGTTGGCCACATCGCAACTTTTTTCGCGTTCGTGTTTCACGTTTTTTTGCCGTCACAGTAATTTTATCGAGGTCATTTGACGCGTTAGCTTGTGTCTATCACATGGTACCGACGTGTTGAGAATAAAACGTCAACACGGCGTTATTTTCCAGCGATGGACTGCGATGTGCAAAGTTGCGTTAAGCTAATTTTGTGATAATTATCACACATTCTTGAGAATATCCCCCCAGTCTTCTCTTTCCTCAACATGCGCATATTCAGATGCATTTGGAAACATTTACCAGCAGTTTATCACAAGAGCACGTTTTTCCTGCGACAGTAGGAAGCATCGTAGATAGACTAGACACGTAGCAGCCATCCGAGAATAAAGAACACAATAGACAGCTTTGAAGAATAAAACTTATTTCTGTATTCCTACACTCTAAAGCAAAATTAACCCTAGCGCCAATGCTGAGGCTTTCTTGTAAAACGTGCAGTTTCTCTAGGAGATATAAACAGGTCTTATTATTTGTTCAAAAACAAAAGCTCCATTTCATAAATTCATTTCAATCTTTCATTAGTATAATAAAACATAATCATTTTAAACTATTATTCTGTAATTAATATTTGATTAGTGATATTGATAAACAATACACATTCTTTTTCGTATTTTTACTCATAGTACAGAAATTATTTGTGGCCTACTTAAACACAGTGTCATCTTTCTTATTTCTTTTTCTCGACTGCGGGCCCGATTCCAATGCCGCTCGGAAACCCTTCCGACGGACACGGACCGGGAATGTATTCCGACCGACACATACACGCGCTGTCTGACTGGCGGAGTACAATGCAACGCGTGTCAAATACAACCGACACGCACGGAGCACAATATGGACGACCGACACGGACGGGAATCAATCCGTCCGAGTGAATCATCCGGAAAAGAGCTCGACGTGACCGACTCGTACGTGAACGCTGCAACATAGCGTAACATGAATGGGCCAGACTCGGACTACCACGCCAATGCATAAAAAAAACATCCATTGTGGTTAACTGAACGTCTCCGTCATGCTCAACTAAATACAACAGAAACAGACAGAAAAAGTCCAAACAAGCAATGTCAAAGGCAAAAATATATATATATATTATGACACACCCACAACTCCACCTATATAAAGGGCCAAAATCCTTACCATGATCCTTTGCAAATTCAACAGACCTGCCAGCAGATACCACCACTACACTACACTGAGACATACACTCACAACCCACCCATCCACACAACCTGTACACCACTAGCACCTGTCAAATACCACACTCACAAACACACACCTTTACTCATACTCACTCACCCTCACTTTCACACTCACCCACACATCCATCTCCACCATCACCCATCACCATGCCCCCAAAGAAGAATCCAAAGTTCACAGACAGTGAGTTGGAAGTCATGGTAGATGAAATTCTCAGAGTAAAGCCACAGTTATTTGGCACATTGGTCCAACAGACCCCCCTGTCCCAGAAAACCAAGATGTGGGAGAGGATTGTCAACAAGGTGAACGCTCAAGCACCTTGCCTGCTCACAATGGACGATATCAGGAACAGGTACTATGATGTGCAAAGGAGGGTCAAGAAGCTGATTGGCAGAGACCATGCCCTGAGCCAGCAGACCGGCGGTGGCCCTCCTGCAAAACCTACGCACTTCACTTCCTGGCAGGAGAAGGTGCAGGCCATCCTTCCACCGGAGGGCATCAATGGATTATCAGGAGTACCAGAGCCTGGTGAGTACATAACCAACTAGCCAAGATTGTGAGCCAATATACACCCACAGACATCACTGTCAAGGGGACAGTGATACCAATCACTGTTAGCAAAGCCATATCAACATTAAGCAAATGATCCTGTGATGTGTATGCCACTTACAGAAACAAAATACCAGCAATGTTAGAGTAATATGTAAATATTTCCTAACATGTACAAACTTACTAACAAACACAGCAAGGCTTTGGCCTCAAAACACCAACCACCACTGGCAGCCATCTTGCCAGCACTGTTACACTCACTCACAGGGAAGCTGAGTCACAGGAAGGAAGGTTGGGATTGCTGGGAAGGTGGGTGTAGCTAAAAGCATGATGGGAGTCGTAGTCACAGCCAGTGCTTAATTTGTAAAATAAGAAGTGCTGGTGCTCAAATGTTTTTGTAGAAGGCCACCACCCATTTCCCTGGCTCCATCCACATCCTCCATTGGCTCTACCGACTTCCACCATTGACTCTAGTGACATGTACCCCATAATGTGGCCTAGATAAAGACTGATGGAGTAACATATGCTAATAAGGCTAATAAGTCAAAGGCAAGAGAGATTTTTGTGCAGCGCACATCTTGAACTCATGTTTTTTGAAGGTGCTCTCAAAGGGAAAATGAACACAAAGATGATTCGCTGGGTGAAATAAAGTATTTGCCTATGATCACACCATTTGGTCAAACATGAAAGCCAGGATTGACCCCAGATCCTCCACTTTCACACTCTGCAATTCACCAATCATAATTAGATGTGTGTTTCTTTCTGACATCAAAGGTTAACACTTTGTCCTTAACCCATGGGGAATAAGATTAGTGCAGGAGTGACAAGCAGAATCCACATTTTATTTTTTGCAGTTTTACATGGTGCGAACCCTGATGTGGACAGACAGAGGAGCACTTTACAACAGGCAGTCACAGACTACGTTACCCTTTTTTCCAGGCACATCCAGATTTGCCCGAATTCAGAGGGTGCTACTGAGCCCAGGGATTCGAACCCGAGTATGGCCATCTGATTGGCTTATAGCATTACCTGCCTTGCAGCCGGAGCTTGTTTTGGCTGATTGCAGTGCATCTGACAGTCTCTGCATCGGGGGAGGGGCGGCTGTCATAAGGGTCCCACCAGTTCTGGCCTGCTCGGAGGCGATAGAGTCTGGCAGTTTTGACCAAATAATAATATTTATCAGGCCCATTGCCAATGGGCTAAAGTTTTTATAGCCCCGGCCCTGTGAAGTATGTGCCGGTGCTGAGCACTGGAAACCACAGGCACAAATTAAGCACTGGTCACAGCTAACAGTCCTCCTCCCACATGGCCCATCAAGCCCACCTTGAACTATGCCCATCTCACAGGGAGTGGAAAAGTACTGCCAAGATGGCTATCACTGGGCTCTGGTGTGGGGAGCACAAGGCCCTGTTGAGAGTTGTGCTCACCCAAACACCAGGCCACCACTGTCAGACAACTTGAATGTAAACTTTTACTCACTGTCATGGAAGCATGGTTCATGGTGACCTATTTGGTCTGGGGGGAGGAGGAAGGCTAGCTCTGACTACATCTACCAGCAGGCCCTGTCACACACACCCCTCCCACCAATACCAAACACCACACCTGGGACTATGCACAACCCGAGAGTCAAGGTAAATCTACTTCCAAGATGCCTGACAAGGGGGCCTGGTGTGAGGAGCACCAGTCCATAATGGGATATGTGATCAAATTTAGATTGTAACCAACAACATACCTACAATGTAACAGGAAAGCTCACCATGTAAAAATATTTACAAACTTAGCACTAACTCACTGCAAGGCAATGGGATCCAAACACCAGTCACATACAGCAGCCATCTTGTTTGCACACATTCACTCCCAGGAAACCTGAGTCACAGGAAGGGAGGTTGGGATTGCTGGGAAGGTGGGTGTAGCTAAAAGCATGATGGGATTCGTAGTCACAGCAAACAATCCTCCTCCCACATGGGCCATCAAGCCCACCTTGAACTATGCTCATCTCACAGGGAGTGGAAAAGTACTGTCAAGATGGCTGACACTGGGCTCTGGTGTGGGGAGCACAAGGCCCTGTTGGGAGAAGTGCTCAAACAAACACCAGACCACCACTGTCAGCCATCTTGCCAGCACTGTTTCACTCACTCACAGGGAAGCTGAGTCACAGGAAGGAAGGTTGGGATTGCTGGGAAGGTGGGTGTATCTAAAAGCATGATGGGAGTTGTAGTCACAGCTAACAATCCTCCTCCCACATGGCCCATCAAGCCCACCTTGAACTATGCTCATCTCACAGGAGTGGAAAAGTACTTCCAAGATGGCTGACACTGGGCTCTGGTGTGGGGAGCACAAGGCCCTGTTGGGAGTTGTGCTCAAACAAACACCAGGCCACCACTGTCAGACATCTTGAATGTAAACTTTTACTCACTGTCATGGGAGCATGGTTCATGGTGGCATCCTTGCTCTGGGGGGGGAGGAGTATCTTCAATGGCTTCAACTACTATCAAGGCCTGCCCTACACACACCTTCTCAGCCAGAACAAATAGCACTCTTGTGACTCAGTCCATGACAGTGAAAGGAAATGTACCGGCAAGATGGCTGACACATGGGCCTTATGTATGAATTGGCCACAAGTCACACCTAGGCTCTGGCCCTCTCACACCAGTCCACACTCTGAGACATCTTCACTGTACATTTCCACTCACTGTCTGCGGATGCATTGTCCCAGGGTGCCCCCTCGGCTGGATGTGAAGGTGTGTGGAGTACAGGACATGTTGTGAGATGCAGACATAGCACACATCAATACACACACACAAAGCAACATATCCATCATTGACAAGGGATACCTGACAGTAAATGGAATGGCCACAGCAAGATAGCTGACACTGTTGCTTGGTGTCATTTACACAAAGCACTGTTGTGAGCGCATTCAACTCCTACATCATGCAGCGTTGTCAGCATCATTGGCACTACACTCCCCTCACTGTCATTGATACTTTCAACACGAGGAGTAATCTGGACTGGGTGGGAGGAGGGGTACAACTTCCAGCAGCATAACACAAGCACACAAACCTCTGGACCTCACAGTTATGAGCATGGAAAAGCAAGAAAGCAACCTTGGTTAACTCATCTGTCCATGGAGGACAAGGACAATATACATGATGTTATCAGGCACAAAGCTAAGCAGCAACACCATTTGCTACTGAAAGACATTCACATGTGTGCAATGAGATGAGAACTAGGAACACATATAACAAAATAGTAAATTTCAAATGCCCACATACATACTGGACTGTGAGTGTGTTGGTAGCCACACCAATGTGACTCAAAAATACATGCACAAATGCCAGCACACGCACAAATCTTGCAATACATCGTAAGAGGAAGAGTACTTATGTCATTATAAAAGCACAAATGTGGGAAAGAACAACACACCTGTGTCAAGCACAGGGTGGCACTTGACTTTCAATGTCTACGTACAGTCAAAGAAACAATACATGACCTATTTATGCACAAAGCTCAACATGCTCAGCAAAACACATCTTGTTAAAATTACAATGTACTTTACTAATATAGGCCTCTGTCTGTGACAATTGAGGACAATGCAATGTACATACACTCATCATAATGTACAATAGCAAATGTAATGTGTAAGATACGTTGACCTGTGCAAAACCACAACATACATTGTGTCTCTTCTACCCACAGGGCCTGCCGGGGACACTGCAGGAACAGAACAAGAATCCCAGGCCCAGACTCTGGTTGACCCTGAGCTCTCCGGTGTGGATGTCTCTCAGTCCTCTTCGGACGATGATGAACAACCTAGCCCCTCCGGTGTGGATCAGAATACAGCACCTGCAGCTGTAACTTCAGCACCCCCTGCGACCTATCCCGCAACATCTGGCAACCCCCAGATGACCTCTACCAACATGGACACACCAAGGCAACAAAACACCGACGGCACAGCAACACAGGGCACTCTGGAGTTGGCGGACAACAACACCAGTGTCAACAATGAAGGAGGCTCAGTGTTGTCAGTGTCTCCAACAACAGGTCCTGCATGTGTGGGTAGGGGTGGTCGGAGGGGCTGCGGGGTGAGGTCAGGTCATGAAGATGGTACTGCTGATCAAGCTGACCCACAGTTGGGACACATTCTAAATGCATATCGAGAATGCACCGCAGACTTTGGCCAGGTAGTTGGGATCCTCAAGGACATGCAACAGCAGCAGGCTGCCCATTATGCCAAAATGGACTCACACATAACCAGAATGGACTCACACATGTCCAGAATGGAGTCCAAAATGGATCAAATTGATGACCTCACTGCGGTGCATAGGGACATACTCACCTAACTCCGCCAGATTGCTGACAACATGACCCCACCTCCCTGTGTGCCTACTACATCTGTTGCCACTACATCTGCAACTGCCACAGGGAGGGATGAGGACTCTGGCGGAGAGTCCCCTGCACCGCAGCAGCCTGCACCTGAGGGTCCCACTCAAAGAAAGAAGAGGGGTCGTCCGAAGAAGGACAAATGAGAGACAGATGGCCATGCATCCCCCCCAGGAAGTGAAAACCTGCTCCTGATATCCTCCATTGTGTGCGAAGCATTCACTTTGTTGACTGTCACTGAACTCTCCTACATGGGATGGAGGGTCTAAGTTGGATCAATGACTCAAATGACTGTGGACTTGGCTCTGAAAATTTCAACTACTACCACCAACTCCTCTGTGAACTTTGGATTTCTAAAATTTGTTCTGCACTATCACTTACTTGTACTATTTCACACATGCATCGTACTAAAATCATAATCACACAATACTTGCGTCTGTCGTGAATTAAACACTGTTTGTAACATAGAGACGATGGCCTAAAAAACAAGGATTTTGCAGGAAAACAAGTACAGCAATTAAAACACAGTCTTGTGAGTAAATGTGATGTGACACATATAAGAGATACACACAACAAGGTCAACACAAATAGTATATGGCATACATCCTCATTGCCTCCACTGTTGTAAACTGAAAACACATTTATATGCATAAACACTAAACATTGTCAGATAAAGTGGAAATCAGGGCACAAATACAGTATGCAAATGAATGTTGGATGTGTGTATACAGATGAGGCACACCTCAATGTGGAGCACAGGTTTATTACACAGGCACAACATGTTGCCTCCACAACAGATGCAATCTAATCACACTGTGACAATAAGCACAAATTAACCAAGACATTACAAAATGTTCGGAATTGAGTGTGTGGCACAGCTTCCTGATCCCAACAAAAGTTGCACACTGTAACAGCATTGTGTGTTTTGGAGGTCACATGTCACCATACAACAGCCAAAGGACCCTGTGAAGGAGAGGCATAGAACAGTCTTTACATACCTTAAAGTCTGCATACATCTCCAAGAGACATTTCATATTCAAGTCTTATAAATTGTGAACACTAGCTAGGAGTCATGTCAACACTGTAATGGTGAACATACTAACTCAATGGACACATAACAACTCCAAGGATCATGTCAAGTAGCATGCACCCACACGTATGCATAGATATTGTACAACAGACACATATCATGCAAAGAAAGTGCTTTGTCAACTCATCATTGTATACTTACAATCATGAGAAAAAGTTGTTGATGAGCTGTCTCCGAACATCCTCCTCCCCCTCATCATCACCGGCAACATGACCCAGACCTGGATCCTCCCCTGCTGGAGGCTGCTGGTCCCCGTCATCTTGGAGGAGAGGTACCTCATTCCTCACTGCCAGGTTGTGTAGCATGCAACACACAATGATGATCTTACACACCTTTTCTGGTGCATATTGGAGGGCTCCTCCTGTACGGTCCAGGCAGCGAAATCTGTTTTTCAGTAGCCCAAATGTCCGCTCAATCACTCGCCTGGTCCGCCCATGTGCCTCATTAAAACTAGACTCAGCAGGGGTGACAGGGTTCCTGAGTGGTGTCAGCAACCACGGCATGTTGGGTATCCGGAGTCACCTAAATTTAAACAGAAAAAACTTCATGTGTCTGAAAACAGGGTACAACCTGACATACAACCAACACACAACATAAACAGACATTACACACCAACAAGCCAGGCATGCTGATTTGGCAGCTAAGACATCATCTGTGGGATCCTACTGTTTCTCATAATGTATGCATCGTGTGCTGATCCTGGGAAACGTACACAGACATGTGAGATTGTCATGTCAGGCAGACATACCACCAGGGCATTTATGGAGTGAAAATGCTTACGATTCCTGTATGTTTGTTCATTTGCCTGTGGTGGGACCAAAGCCACATGTGTACCATCAATGGAGCCAATGACATGTAGCATTCTTCCCAAAGCATAAAAGTCAATCTTGATGTCAGCAAATTGTCGTGGTGTTGGGAATTTGATGTACAGGTTCAGAAAATGTAACATTGACTCCAAAAAATCATGAAGCACACGGCTAAACATTGTCTGTGACATCCCACCAGCAGTAGCCACAGTATACTGGAAGGTTCCTGTGGGAAAGAAATGTAGGGCTGCCATCACCTTCACCTTGGGGGTCAGCGCAGATGGATATGGGCGTCCAGGTAGCAAATGTGGGCCCAACTGCTCTGCCAACTCCTCATTGAGTGGTCTGGTGAAGCGGTAACGTCTGATGCTGTCACGTTCTACCAGGGTCTCTAGGTCGGGGAAGGGTCTGTGGACAGCTGGTCTCCTGCGGTACATAGGTGACAAAGAAACATTATCAAATCACTTTCAAATTTGGCAAGTAACATGTAAAATATCATATGCAACATCAAAGCAAGACTCAATGAAGTCAGGTGTGTAATGTTGAGCATTGACACAAAGGCCAGCTATGTGACCCTCACAGAACATTTCATGTCATGATGGTTTCACAACAAGTGCAATGCTGTGCTGTGACCAATCAATGGTGTCTGTCACAGTCCATGTTAACAAACATCACATACTAAACACACACCTAAGAAACTATCAAAGATAGATGTGTGGAACAACTGACACGTGGTGGAAAGGTACACACACAGGGATCATGTAATGCCACCTGGACACTGTCATGATGTAATGTCTAAATATCACAAAGTAAGTGAGGTACCCTAATCCTTGGAAAAGAGATGGGTATAAGTGCTAAGACAACAAAAGAGTTCCCTTTTCCCGCTATTTATCAACTGGATAAACTATAATATAGCTAGCAGACCAGATATGACAGAACCGTAGACAAATCTCACATACTCAATTTCCAGGTTGCTAAACTTACAAACTTATAAAAAGCACAATACAAAAAAGTTTATACAGTACAAATCATACAATTTCAAAAGGAATGCTATGTAAATCAATTTTTATTTAAAAACTCTTGTTAGCAATCATACATCAGTATAGCACAAACTTTGTGCCTGAATATTAAAAAACATTTGTCAATATTTTGACATTTTAATCAAATACATTATTATAAAACAAAGAACAAACTGTTGACGCGGCGTTTCGGTGTTAAGGTGGTTCGTCACCTTCTTCAGGACAATAGTTCAATATTAAAAATCTTAAATTTCGAAACTGTAGTTGATTCTGTCCAACTTTTTGCTGCATATTGAACATTTCCCGGACACGGCTCTGCGTTAACATACGGCTAATACCGTCTGATGTACATTAATTCTACGTTCACTTTTGGACAATTTTTCTACCTTGAACTTCATCCATATGCGTTAGGACTTGATCCAACCTTTTTCGATCCAACGTTTGAGGATACACCTTATTCCTCGTTGTGTTTTTATCTGCCCTGAAGAAGCCCATGTGTGGGCGAAACGCGTTGGCTGGTTCTTTCTTATGAAGCACATCAGAGAATAAAAAGACCAGAAAACGTTGTTATATAAATGTCTGTCTTTGATGTGGTTTTTGTTACTGATTCTGCTTGAATTGTTTATGCTAATATATTGCCTCTCATCCAAATCAATTTTACATTGTTACATTTGTGGTCTATAGGCAGCGGACCATTTGAGGTGGGCAATATTGTCAATAACATAGTGACTAGTCGTGGTGGTGCAGTCATCTATGACCCAGCTGCTCTTTCTCTGTTTTTTCCAGTAACTGTTCTGATGTTATTAAGGGAGACTTGCACACAGGACAAATTACCATGTTGATACTTGTCCAACCTTTAGAAATCATCTGCCATTCTAACCATGACCTATATGTCCAAGTGTATGATGCATTAATATGTAGCATGTGTAGTAATGGTGTGTCACCATGTCATCCTTACAGGTCGACGCCCATCAGAAGCATGAAATTTGGCAGACCATCATCCGGGCTGTAAGATCTGTGGGGGTCTTCAAACGCTGCATCCGCCACCGCCAGAAGAGGTGGCAGGACTTCCGTGGCTGGACCCGGAGGATTGCAAGAGTCCAGCTGAAGCTGTCACCTCCTCGCAAAAGGGGTGGAAGACCGACCCTGACCCCCCACATGCTCCGGATACTGACGGTGGTCTTCCCTGACCAGGATGGGCAGTTGAAGGCCAGACAGCAGCAAGGAGGGGGTGAGTTTGTGCCATTTTGCTGAACTATGTCTGACATACATGTTGCACTCCCTCAGCCTGGTAACACTCTCACAGGTCGTCTGTCTGCTGAGACAACACTTATGTGGCAAAATGTAATGATGTCCCATTATCATCTGATGCCCAGGTGTGTCCCTTTCCGTCTGTGACATGTGTCACTTCGGTCCTGTGTATTTGCTGTAGTCCAAGGTTAATGTGAACAGCACCGTATACAAGAGGTGCATTGAGTTGACCATCATGAGTGAGGTAATTGTCTGACATGTGTCAGCACATTGACTGAAATATGACCTGTACTCTGTGTGGTACATACATAAATGTTCGAAATACATAAATGTTCGAAATGCTGATCTGGGTCAACACAGGTTTGTGAGACATATACTACACACCCGTGCAGCAGGTGAGGCCAATGTTGATGCCTCAGACAAATTAAATGGATAAGCGTTCAAAATGCGTAGTCACCTGCCTAGTGCTCCGGGTAATCCCATGTTTCACATGGACCAAGGACAGGTATGCCAACTCAGGCCATCTGAGACACTGTCACATCTTATTTTTGTGTGTCAGGCAACACTTTAACCATTGCAAAATTGAAATTCATGTGTCTGACTCTGTGTCAGTGTGTACAGGCAGAACTTTTATAATTACACATGTAGCAAATATATTAAATATGGACAAACATCTAATGTGTGGAATTTGGCTCAGATACACAGGACAAAACATGTGTGTGTCATCCCTTGACTCCTCATAATGGTGGCTTCAACATATATGTGTATGCTGCATTACTTTGTTCTTGGGAGCTTGCAAAATGTTCATATATACAGATTTGTTAATTCATATACTCCAATGGCTCAGTAGAACAATGTGAGCTTGTCAAAGTGTTTAAATTGTGTGTAGCACGTAGGGGACATGTATACTTGACCACTACAGATGTTGCTTTAACAGTGAATACATGATTGTGACACGGTGCTGACTGTAAAGTCGGGATTCACTGCACCTGTAACAAGAGTCAGTACAGACTGTTTAGCAAGACATGCCAGTGGCATAGTATGCCACATGAAAAATCGTGAGGATGCAGTATTTGTAATTGTCTGTTGTCCTGCATGCAGACCATTATAGCATTGACGTTCAAGACATAAGCCCATCATGGTGACTGGGGATGGAAATATGTTCATCATGTCAACTTATGAATTTGTCCATCCCATTTGCTGTGCCACTTCCAGACTCCCTTGCATGAGATGAGACATGTTTGTAATGACACATGACACTCAGGAGCATTACAGATCAGACAAAAGGCAATATAGTGTGTTGTTGGCCATGTATTTCTTGGAATTTTAAATACCTCTAACAGATGGTTCCATTGCCATCATGTGTCTGGGAACCATGGTTCACTGACAAGTTCCATGTTCACATATGTGTAATGAATATAAAAAGTGGCATTAACATTATGCAAGGGCTTGCTCTGTGATGTGTTGTGATAAAACTCATGTGTGAAGTCTATGCAGATGACTGATGTGAACCTGTTTCTTCTCCTTGTTCACAGTATCATCTACGGCTACTGGAGGAGACAGTTCCACAGACCAAGAGGAAGCGGCTAGCCAGACTGGGTCCACTGTGGAGGAGGAGGAGGGACCCAGTGGCACGGAGGGTGAGGGGAGCCACACTGAGGGCCGCTCAGAAACATCCACATCAGCTGAGGACCAATCCAGCTCCAGTGATGACTCCCTTGTGGTGTTGGGTGTTACCAGAGCAGAGGCCACCACAACAGAGTCTGTCCCGGCCACCACCACCATCTCCACCCTCACAGCTGCTCCCATTCCAAAGGTCCGTGGACCCTCCCATGTTAGGGAGCATCTCTCCTTTGGTCCAGGCATCACACCCCCTGCATCTGTCACCCCTGCTGCCCTGAGTGTGGAGTCTGTGGACTTGCTCAAACTGATACATGTGGGGCAGACATCCATGCTGAGTGTCCTCCATGCACACACCAGTCTATTGACACAATTGGTGTCATACATGGAGGGCATGTCATAAGACATGTCTGCCCTACAGCGGACAAATCAGTCCATAGCCTCCTCACTGATGGCAGCAGTGTCCCTCCTACAACAGTCCCTCACCCCTCCTACCTCTGCCCCATCCACAGTCCCCACTAACCTACCTGACCAAAGCACACTCACACAGGCACATGCACACAACCCAACAGACACAAGCAGCACACAGCAACCTAAAACAAAGTCCAAAAAACACGCACGCATACTCAGGGGACTGACATCACAAACACAGGGGATAGGGCAAAAAAACACACACACACATCCACAACCACTCCGCATTCCTCAGCTACCTCTCCCTCCAAAACCCCTACCCTGGACTCTCCTGCAACACCCCCTTCCCAGAGGGGCTTCCTCTGTGACCTTGGCCTCTTCCCCACTGATACATCAGACCAGACTCGCAAGGGGAAGAGGAAATCACCAAGCACAGAGAGGAGATCCACCCCTGCACGCACACCCTCCCCTAAGAGTAGGAACACTGAGGCCCCCACCCGTACATCCCCCAGGACAAAGAAAAGCAAAACCCCACCACCATCCCACACTTCCACCACAAAATCTACATCCTCCCGAGCCCAGGCCACCCCTCCCAAAGTTCACACATCACAAGCCATCCCCGGTTCACCCACACACCATTACACCATCCCCAAGATGATAAGGCCCTCTCCCACTACCACAAGCACTTCCACTCCCACAACACCACACCCTCAGTCAGTTCCAGACACTGCAGTGGAGACCCTGGCCCCCCAATATAACCTGTCCACTGCAGTGGAGCCGCCACCCCCTCAATCAGACATGGCCACTGCAGTGGAGCCCCCGCCCCCTCAGTCTGACCTGTCCACTGCAGTGGAGCCACAACCCCCTCAATCCGACATGTCCACTGCAGTTGATACGGACACTCCAGTAGCCCCCATCCCTCCCATAACCCATACTGGTACACCCTAATCCTGTCCCTGCGGTGCCTGGCCTGCCCCTAAAGATGCCCCTCCAAGGGGAGATGTCCCCTAGTTATGTCAGTGCAGGCAAGCAATGGATGACGACTCATCATGTTTACCCCCTGAAGGACTCAATAACATGGACTGGCCAGTGGTCTTATTGTTCTTCATGATTTGTTTTTTTTTAATGCAAATGCTGAATAAAGCATTTTTTTGTTATTTTGTTATTTGCATTTCGTGTACATAATTTTGTTGATGAGTGTAATGAAATTGCTGTTGAAATCTTGTTTAGTGACAGTAATGATATGGTGATGTAATAGACTGCATGTGGTCCATGGTATATGTGTCCTATTACAGTATGTATCAGAGTCATCATTGACTGCAATTGCAGGTTGTCAGGATCCACATTGTTTTGGACAAGGAGTGTGACATTCTTATCTAAACCTCCCATCTTTGGCTTACACTTTTGCACATATGTCTGGCTGACATTTGTACACATTGTAAATGTTTTTAACGGTACGACCGTCTCCAATGGATATGCAGAATAGCGCATTGATGATGAACAAGTCATCTGTCTCATCAGTGCTACTTGGTAAACAAGGATTTTGACTACGTGCAGATGACTTTGGAGACACACCTGTACACAGGTTGATGGGACCAAAGTATTCTGTGTGTTGTAATTGTTGGATTGATGTCCGAGTATCATTCTGACATGGTAGACCCCTGCCAAGACCAAGCTTGACACAGCTGACCTTCCACAGTAGTGAAATCACCTCATGGCAGTGTGTTAATCTCTGACATTTCCTGAGCCCATGGTGTGTGTCATGTGAGCATGACTCTCTGTGTTCCAAGCCCTTTTTAGGTCGAGCCTCGAGTAGCGCGCAAGCGCTGCTCTGGCAAGACTTTATGTTAGGGGGTTTGAAAAGCTGACCACACGATCGTGCGTCATGGCCTTTTCCCTGCGGTTACGCGCAAGCAAAAGGCCATGGTACACGAGCGTGTGGTCCCGCCTGCTGCTCGCAAGCGCGCGCACCACTCGCGTGCTTGTTTTTTAAATCCGATCATCCTAAAACCAACACAAAACTCGTCTGCGAAGAAAAAGGCACTATCCTTTTTAAAAATCCAAATCTATTGGCTTTGCCACGGGACGTTACTCTGACACAGGGAAGGTCGGTTCGGTTACAGACAGTACGCTGTCCTGTCGAGCGAAATTACATTGGTAAACATTTTTGTAGTGAACGATGCAGCCATCTTGGATCTGAACACTTCCTGATCCTGGAGGGGCGTGGCCTTCCTGGCTCGGGAAGATCAGCTGTGCTGCTGCTGTCAGTAAACACCCGTCTGTATCGCAGCAATCATGGTTTCGTTGTGCCCGATCTTTGTTTTTTTTAGGCTTTGCCTGGCGCTCTACCCGTCTGGTCCCACCGCTTCCATGGTGGGAGGCTATAGTAGTGCGAACACCAACAACACCAAGGTGCTGAAGATGGCAACCTTCGCCACTGCCGAGTTAAACAAGCGTAGCAACAACCTTTTCACGTACGGACTGATGGAAGTGCTTGAAGCACAAAAACAGGTGCGAGGGACAAGTTGAAGAAACTGGGATGTGGCATAGTAGAGGGGGCGAGCAGTAACACAAGAGAGACACAGGAGAAAGGAAAAGGGCATAGCAGAGAGTATATAGTTCAAGCCAGGATAACGACCGGGTAGAGAAGAGCAGACAAAGGAGCAGTCCTGAACAAGCATTGGCATAGCCAATAGGTCTCGCCTTTGGGACCTTATAAGTATTTTTTAACCTTTACTATTCCCCTGGCAGGAATTTCTGAAAGCTAATCAACATTGCAAGGCCTTCTGTTGTGCCCCACATGCTTAGAATCCTTGTCGTTGCACGTTAAGATATGTATTTCCTTGCAGACCGGCAGTATTACATTACTTTGTTTCCTTTCCCAGCTGCACCATTCTTTTTTTAGGAGTTCATTAACAAGTGTATGCATTTTTTATGTGACTCAAATACTCCTATGTAAAAGGCACATTTTTGTGAACTATCTGCAACGGGTGCACATTCTATGTCTCAGCACCTTTACTTGTCCCTCCATAATCAAGTCTGTGAATAGCCTTTTACCACACATCGTGTTTTTGTACATCAAAGGAACCGCGCTAACATCGGGTCCCCTGGAAGTGTTATGAAATTCGTGTGAAGAGACTCGCAGTGATTTATACTTGCATAAATTAAGCGGATGTAATGCATTACATACTAGCAGGAAGTAGGTGCTTCCGGTCTGTGTTGCACATTTGAAAATCTAGGTTTTATTGTCAGTGTGACACAGTAACATGCGTGTGCACCTTTGTAGTACAGAGGCCTCAGGCGCTTGCCCCGTTCCATGGCGTGATGCAAGTGGGTTACTCTGTCAGTGCTTAGAGTGAGTGAGGGTCGAGTGGGCTGATTGTGCAGCGCACGTGCTGGTGAGATGTCTCTTACAATATTGATGTTGGCACTTTATGTTTTGCAAAGCATCAGCTCGTGTTACATATGCACAGACCCTCTTGATCACCTATGTATAACTCATGGTTTTGAATCATCAAAAATGTTTGTGTCCATATTGTGTGAGTGGCAGTATGACTCCATTGACGCAGGCGTCTTGCACTTGTATGCGCTTCCCCTGATGGCCAGAATTCACTCCTCTCTGCACCCACTTGGACACAGACTGCCTGTTGCTTGCTACAGGATGTGGCGTGAGAGTCAGAGCTGCCTTAGAATTGAGGAAGCAGGTTTGAGTCCCGGCGTCACCTCAACATCCTATGATTCTGGGCAAATCACTTAACCTCCTCCCCATGCCAAGTAAAACAAGCATTGGCATAGCCAATAGGTCTCGCCTTTGGGACCTTATAAGTTTTTAGCCATGCAACAGTTGATGTTGTTGCACCAAGGATATTGTGCTGCATAACTAAATACTTATAAGGTCCCAAAAGCGAGACCTATTGGCTATGCCAATGCTTGTTCTACCAAGACTGTAGTCCCTGCAGATGCTCCTGTTTGCGAAGCTTGCTGTGTAGTCCAGTGCTTTGTCAACCTATTTGACTTTGAGTGTCCGGGATGTGGGTGCATTGGTACAATTGAGTCAGTATGGTGTCATCCCTGGTTAGGGTTGAGATAAGGGCCTGCACTGTGGGCAAACTCAAATTTGACATATTTTTGATTCCCCGAGTCACATTTGTGCTACCAACATCAGCGTGTTTTTGATCTGTCTTCTGTTTTTGTGAGTTTGGCACTTGTATGTGTGTATGACTGCTCACACTCAGCAGATTCTACCCTTCCCTGTGGCCTGATGGCAACATGTCTTATTTGTAGGTCTCCTTGAGTGTTTCATTGTTCAGGGACAGTGTTAAATTTCCAAATGTGTCTGATACATTTCACATTAAGCACATGTACTCCATCCTAAACGGTGGGACAAATTTCACCATGTGTAATGACTAGCTATGTGTATTGTGTTTGTGAAACACAGATCCCACCACCACCCCTGGGATTGTCATGGGTGTATGTGCAATGTCACCAGTCAATGTAGGCTTAGCTGATGCACATTGCTGCTGATCAAGGTGTGTGCTGTTTAGACTGACCAAATGTGACTTGTCTCTTGGCAAGCCCCCTACCTACATTGTGGCTTTACATTACAGGCCATGCCCTGTGAGTAATGTTTGGGTATGTGTGATGACAGTTTTTCTGGCAAGACACATGACACAGTGTGCAAGAGTGAGTGTGCTCAGAAGTATGGGCCACATCTTAATTTATCATCACAGAGGGTCAGCAGACAGGATACTGTCACCACAGTGTAGTGGCCTTGAGGGTACTGCGGAAGAGAGTCAGTCTCTTGATGTATTGTTTGTTGTTCCACCAAACTTGTTCCACATGTGACTGTTGTGAACCTGCTCATCAAACAATGCCTGATTGCCCACATTCACTAACACAATTTTTGAGATACTTCTGGATTGTACTCAACACGCATATGTCTCAGTGGAGTTCAGCCCACCATCGTGTGTGTTGGCCCAGCCTAGAGACACTTCCACACACACACACACACACACACATGTTGTGTTTGTTCTGCAGTGTGTGGCTGGCTGGTTGTCTTAGTGCATCTTCACCCATGTATTTCTAGTGGCTCTGAGGGGCATTGAGTGTATGTTTGTTTGAGTTTTTTTCTCTACTGGCCCTGGGACTCGTACATCTTCAGTCTGCACATTCATCATGTTTTGAAATGGCCATTGCTGCCACAGTGTGGAACAGGATCTCATCCAAACTGTGGTTTCCGATGGAATCCTTTGTATTTGTGTCAGTTTGTGAACAAATGTGTGTTTAGGCATTTTGATGGTCACTTCTTACATTGTCCAATTGAACATTGGTGGCAGTGTTAGCCCCCAATGGCAATGATTGGCTGCACATGGCTGAGGGTATTTTTAAAAGCACAACGTTTGCCTCAACAGTTCTGTGTTTGTTTGGCACACAACCACTAATTTGTCACTACATTGCTTGCGGTTTTAGGCCCAAAAATCATACATGATTGGTTGAACATGCTGGGGGTTTGAACCCCACACTTACCTTTTGGTCACTACAGTGATGGGGGGGTTATACCCCATATCCCCTATGTGCTTGACAATGCTGGGGGTTTGAACCCCACACTCACCTTTTGGTCACTACAGTGATGGTGGTTTGTGTAATATTTTTCTTGATGTGTCACTTTTGCAGGCAGTTTACACACAAAACACAATCTTGGCATGAAAGTAGTGGAGGAGTGTTCAGCCTCCAGCCCCTATCCCTAGGGTGGACAATGCTGGTAGGGATGCACATCCACCCCCTATGGGGTGGACAATGCTGGTAGGGATAGACATCCACCCCCTATGGGGTGAACAATGCTGGTAGGGGTACACATCCACCCCTATGGGGTGGACAATGCTGGTAGGGATAGACATCCACCCCCTATTGGGTGGACAATGCTGGTAGGGATACACACCGACCCCCTATGGGGTGGACATCGCTGGTAGGGATAGACATCCACCCACTATGGGTGTGTTGCCTTTCGCGGGATCGTGACGTTTTTGTGTGTGGTAGGTGTCTGCCTTACCGTCTGTGATGAACGCGTCAGTTACAGTTGTTGATTTGACCATAGGCATACAGAATAGGGATGACATGTGCGATCGGATACATGGCTGCTTCGTCTCCGTACGTGGTGATCGTGTTGTGGCGCGAATCAGAGCTGAAATACAGCTCTTCCGGATGCTGTGACGTGCTGGAGGTGGCGACCTGTTCGGCGCATAGGAAGTACGCATCGTACTTGCCCGGCCGGAAACTGCTTTAGAAATGGCTCCGGACGAGTCCATTCAGCGTTTACGGAGCCGGCTCATATGGAAAATGATGCTGGATTCGGAGAGTGCGTGTCGCTCGGGAATTGGACACATTTGCGCATCGTACTTCGTCGTTTGGACGGACCGGCTCCCGGAATGAGTCGGTCGGAGGTAAGGCTACGGATGGCTCTGGGAGGGCCATCCGAGCGAGATCGGAATCGACCCCTGCATGTTAATTATTTTCGATTAATTTCAAACTTTGTTAATAACTTCACACCATGGAAGGTTTAATCCGAGCAGGTTTTATTTACACAAAACCCTGCTCCATCAAAAGTGAGCCTCCACAAAGCATCCATGGCTCTATGGATAAACATGGTCTAGCATCCAAGGCTTAACTTAATGAAGGGGTGAGTGTGAGACAAATCTAGCTACAGTACATCACAGATATCATAGAAACACTAAAGTCTGAATATTCAACCAGTTACAGAGAGCATTAGAGTTGAAAATTGTGACAAAAGTTAGCCTCTTCCGAAATTGAATCCCTTGATTTAGACTTTGATGGCTGGGATACTCCATCACAGATGTGACGGATATCCCGTCCGCCACATTTCAAGTGCATAATATCCTATGACACGTGTAATACTGAGGACGGAATACCAGTCACATTTGTGATAGAGTATCCCACCTGAAAAACTCAAAATCGGGCCCAAAATCCAGAAAAGATATGAATCTGAGACACTAATGGAGAGGCATAGTACAAATAGTTGTATTTGTATGTGTCTTTGTTTATATCACTTCACCATATAGAGCCTTGTTGTGTCGCTATACTAATATCAGGATGCCCACATCAATGCATGTGTCTGACTTTAACGGTGAGAAGATACCTATAAGAATGTTATATCCTACATCTCTGTGGGCCACAATAAAGATTTTTAAAAACTATGAAGAACCAAAGTTAGAAATAAAAGACAAGCAAACGATTGCATATTATTAGGCCTGGGCGGTAAATTCCATTCCGCTCGCGGAATTTCGGTAATTTCGCGTTCCGCGGAGAAGGCAGAATTGCCCAAAATTCCGCGATCCGCGGCTTTGCGGAATTTTTTGCTTGTTCGCGCTTTCAAAATGCGTGTTCGCGAGATATTTCTCCCCGAGCACGCAAACAGCGTTCGCGAACAGGAAAAAAGCATCGCGAACACGCGGAACAAGCAATTCCGCGTGTTCACGGAACTTTTGCGTGCTCGCGGAGATTTTTTACCATTTTGCGGAGTTTTGCGTAGCGCGACTACGCAAATTCCGCCCACCCCTATTATAAGACTTCTATGAGACCATCAATTTAAACCTAAAAAAAGATGAATACGCTAATATAAAAAAAAAACATTGTTAAACAGGAGCATATAAATGGCAACTACAAATTAAAAATGAAAAAAAAAATCAAAATACCAACAACTGACATTAAGGAAGAGAGAGGCGCACTCCATTTCACAATAGTATAGCCTTCTACAAGCAAAAAAAACATACATTGTTCAAAATTTTACTGGTTTGAGTATATATTGTTGCTTAGTTACATTTTGCTTTTAGTTGTTGTCATTTATTGGTATATATGTTGGAGGTCATAAGCATTGCATTTGGTGTGCAAGTTATGATTTGCATGGCTGTTATGCAAGTTATGGACTGTGGTTCTAAAAATATTTGCAAATGTCAGTGCTTTTTTGGTTTTAATTCATAACTAAACTTTAACTGTGTTTCTAAGTGAATTACAATTTTTTTTTAAACATATGTTAATGTATTATGGGGCATATTAGCAAGACTGGCGATAAAATTATCGCCGTTTTAGCGGCAGGAAACTGCCGCTAAAACGGCGATAATTAGCTTGCTAATATGCGTTATAGAATTCCAATAGAAGCCCAGGTTAGATGTCCTGCACATCTAACCTGGGCTTCTATTGGAATTCTATAACGCTTATTAGCAAGCCAATTATCGCCAGTCTTGCTAATATGCCCCTATGTCTTTTCAAGTGAATTACAATTGTTATGTGAAATGGCTGCGATTACGCCATTTCTCCACATCACATATTTGTGACTTCATTTAGGTATAAATGCTATTGTAAGAGAATGTCAAGAATGCTAGCAGACCAAATGCGAGTGACTGCTGCTAGTGCCACGCACAATACTTTGCATGTTTTTTAGCTCAGAATGCATTCTTCTGCCAAGAATGGACGCAAGTAATTTTGCAGTTAATGCTTCATAATGACATATGAACAATATGATTGGATGGACATAGCTCATTATAGATAATTTATAGAACTATTGCCAATGTTGTCTGTACGGTATTAATAATGTGTGCTGCTAATAATAAAAAGAGTTTTTTTTTTTTTTAAAGAATGGATGCAAGAATGCAATATGTGCTCAAAATATTGCAAAATATCAAAGCCACCATTTTGCATAATAATTCATAATTGTGTACAACTTTTTTGGCATTTCACCTAATTTCCACAATGGAAATTCCACAAATGTCACCCAGATTTATTTCTTTTTTAGGCATGTGTTAATGTGCTATACCCAGATCTAACATAACTTTACTTTAACCTTTTTCATTTTCAGTGTTTTTTTTTATGAAATACCACATACAGCCAACCAACCATGAGCAGCCAGCCCTCAATGTGCATAGCCTTTTTTGTGCAGAATGGGGGTTGGCCACTGGAACTGACCTGCCACCATTCCCTGTGCCCAAACCTCTCTGGCCGGTAAAACCCTCACAGTTCATGGCCTTTAGCAATGCATAGCGGATGTTGGCCACAACGATTGGTCTTCGGCCAGATACATTACACAGCCCTCCTTAGGAAGCCAAACCCCTCTACCCAGACTTTGGCCAGGTCCTGAGCAGGGGACCCGCACTCGTGGTGGGACCGCCTTATTGCAGTTTCTCATTGCAGAGGTCTCGCCATGAGTGCGGGCTGCCGCCGCCGTGAGTGAGGAGGCCCTTTGTGAATCGGGCCCTAGGTTGGATGATGGCAGCCACAAAAGAAATTTTTCTATCATGGCCAGACAATCACAGCAAGTCTGAATAATGAATCTGCAACCAGATTTGTAAATCTGCAATGTACAATTGAAGAAAAAGCTCTCTTTCCTAAGGTGAGCCTTTATTAGTCACAAACCTAAGGAGTATCAGCAAGTTAATGGTCCAGACAGACACCTTCAGGCCCAGACTGGAACACCTTTCTTACATCAAAAGCTAATTTTTCGAAAACTTCAGAACAGATTTACATCAAACCAAGCAAAAGCATTTCCTTGAGTGAAGCTTGATTTACACGCCAAATGACAAGTTGACTGTATTTTCGTTTTGCCATTTTTTCTGTATTGAGGAACAAAGAAACTTGTGGGAGTTAAAATGGGAAATGTTGTATTTTTAGGCCTCCGCTTGGCATATCTTCATAAACCCTGGCTTGAAAAACCAAACGTGGATGGTTTTTATTCATGCAGATTTGTTAAATGATGGCAAAATTATATGAAATATTTCCAATTCTTGCTGAAAAAAGATCATGTCAAAAATGGTGCCGCTGCTTGTAAGCGTGACAAATGCTCCAAACTGTATTCAATATTCAATCCTCTAAGTTGAATCCATTACACAACTATATATATATATATATATATATATATATATATATATATATATACATATATACATATATATATATATGTATATATATATATATATATTCACTGAAAAAACCATAGGTTTCAGGCACGTTATAGTTAGAAATTAGCATTTAAAAAACCTTACAAATTCACTGAAAAAACCATAGGTTTTAGGGACAGTTATAGTTAGTTGGACATTGCACTCGTACAAAACCCGTGAAATTCCCCCGTTATAGTTAGTTCAGGTAACTATAACTCGCGCCCCACAATGCACTGCTGATGACGTCACAAATTACATCACTCATGACATGGTCAGTGACATCACTGATGACATCTCAAATGACATCACTGATGACATCATCCAGTGACTGTGTGTTTCTGTAAAGTTTAAATATGTTTAATATATATAGGGAAAGGCGTATTGAAGAATGAGTGGGTGTATAAGTGTCTGAATGGATGATTTAGTAGGTGCGTGACTAACTCTATAAGTGAGTGATTAAACGTATCTTACTGAATGCATGGGTTAGTGACTAAACTGGGTGAATGTCTGTATCCGTCTGTCTGTTGCTGTGTAAGTGGCTGCATGGGTTTGTGAATAGCTACATGAGTGTCTATATGAGTTATTGATTGGTTGTCTGAGTATCTGTATGGGTGCCTGAGTGTTTGTGTGGGTGGGGTGTGTGCGACTCTGTGCATAGATGTGTGAGTGGGTGATTCACTGGGTGGATGGTTTCAAGAGTGCATCTGTGATAGACTGTATGGGTGGGTAAGTGTGTGGAAGAGTGTGTTAGTGAGTGAATGTATGTCCCAGTGGTTCATGTGTGAGTAACTACATATGTGAAAGGCAGTATATATGTGTGTTGGAGTATATAAATAGCTATAAGCGAGAGTGTGTGATTGTGAGAGTGACTGTATGGATGAGTGTGTGCTTGTATCAGAGATTGTATAAGAGCGTAAGAATGTGCTAGTATTTGTATGAGTAAGTGAGCTGGTGTGTGTATAACTGTATAGGTGAGTAAATGGGTGTGTGCTTAATTTTTTGCATGACTGACTAGGTGTGTGAGTACCTCTATGGATGAGTGGCGGTGTGTGAGTGTTTATATAGGTGTATGAGTGCATATAATAGTCCTGTACTGAGTGACTATAAGTATGAGTGACTGTACGGGTGAGTGAGTAGATGTGTGTGTGTAGACCTAAGAATCAGTGAGTGTGTATATAGTAATTGGTGTTGGAGTGTCTATGGTTTTGACAATGGCAGTCTGTAATTTACAGTGGGTGTATAAAAAGTTATATTTGGGTGTGAGAAGATGCATCAAATTATCTTATGGATGATGTCATTAGTGATGTCATTTGAGGTGTCATCAGTGATGTCATCAGTGATGTCACTGACCATGTCATGAGTGATGTAATATGTGACGTCATCAGGAGTGCATTGCGGGGGCGCGAGTTATAGTTACCTGAACTAACTATAACGGGGGAATTTCACGGGTTTTGTACGAGTGCAATGTCCAACTAACTATAACTGTCCCTAAAACCTATGGTTTTTTCAGTGAATTTGTAAGGTTTTTTAAATGCTAATTTCTAACTATAACGTGCCTGAAACCTATGGTTTTTTCAGTGAATTTCAAAGGTTTTTTAAATGCTAATTCCTAACTATAACATGTCTGAAACCTATGGTTTTTTTCAGTGAATTTCAAAGGTTTTGTAAATGACAATTTTTAAATGTATTAATTGTTATATTTATTTTTTTGATACTGATTTACTACATTTTTTTAAACTATTTATTTTTAGATATTTTATTTTTTAAATACATTGTAATTACATTATACATTACATTACAAAATATACTTTCTCAGAATGAATTACTTTAGTTTAAATACTTTGCAAATAGGCAAAAAACTTTTAAGTACAGTAGTTACAGTTGTTGCAATGGGCAACACAATTTCAAACACAATGCAACATTGAGCTCAATGTGAATTTCAAGTTAAATGCAATTAGTTACTTTATGGATTACTTTTCTAACCACAGGACTGGACCCTAGATTCAGTCCTGGGACATCTCCTGTAAACAGTTGAGTAAAAGCGTTTTGGTTACAGTAGTGATTTTTAAGGAATATTATTGTATTTTAAAAGTTGACACAAACTTTTTCACATAGAATCACCAATGTTATCCTATGGGAGGAAATTCACTTAGCAGGTAAGTAGTGTTATCGTTACTTTTTCTTACTCAATGGTGGATCCTGGATCCAGCACTGGTGCATCTCCTGTAAACAGTTGAAAGAATGCATTTAAGTCATACAGGCGATTTTTAAGGAATATTTGTAGTTTGTGAAAATCGACACTTTGAAACTTTTCTGCTGAAAACCAGACAATGGATTCCTATGGAAGGAAATACAAGTTACTGGTAAATACGGTTAGAATTACTTTTCAGGGTCAGTGCTGGGCTAAAAGATGCAGCACTGGGTTCTCTCCTGATAACAGGTGAGTAAATCGGAATTCGTGGTTCGGCTGATTTTAGAGGAATATTTGTATGTTACAAAAATCGACACAAACTTTTTCAGCAAAAAGCAGGCAATGATATCCTATGGAAGGAAATTCAAGTTACTGGTAAGTACGGTTAAAATTACTTTTCAGGATCAGTACTGGGCTCAAAGATGCAGCACTGTGGTCTCTCCTGATAACAGGTGAGTAAATCGGAATTCGTAGTTCGGCTGATTTTAGAGGAATATTATAAAGTTCCAAAACTCCACACTTAGAAGAATTTCCAGGTGAAACCAGTCAATGTTAGCCTATGGAAGAAAATTCAAGTTACTGGTAAGTACGGTTAGAATTACTTTTCAGGATCAGTACTGGGCTCAAAGATGCAGCACTGAGGTCTCTCCTGATAACAGGTGAGTAAATCGGAATTCGTAGTTCTGCTGATTTTAGAGGAATATTTGTATGTTTCAAAAATCGACACAAACATTTTCAGCAAAAAGCAGGCAATGATATACTATGGAAGGAAATTCAAGTTACTGGTAAGTACGGTTAAAATTACTTTTCAGGATCAGTACTGGGCTCAAAGATGCAGCACTGTGGTCTCTCCTGATAACAGGTGAGTAAATCGGAATTCGTAGTTCGGCTGATTTTAGAGGAATATTATAAAGTTCCAAAACTCCACACTTAGAAGAATTTTCAAGTGAAACCAGTCAATGTTAGCCTATGGAAGGAAATTCAAGTTACTGGTAAGTACGGTTAGAATTACTTTTCAGGATCAGTACTGGGCTCAAAGATGCAGCACTGAGGTCTCTCCTGATAACAGGTGAGTAAATCGGAATTCGTAGTTCTGCTGATTTTAGAGGAATATTTGTATGTTTCAAAAATCGACACTTAGAAACTTTTTCAGCAAAAAGCAGGCAATGATATCCTATGGAAGGAAATTCAAGTTACTGGTAAGTACGGTTAAAATTACTTTTCAGGATCAGTACTGGGCTCAAAGATGCAGCACTGAGGTCTCTCCTGATAACAGGTGAGTAAATCGGAATTCATAGTTCGGCTGATTTTAGAGGAATATTTGCACAATGGTGAAGGAAGGGGGTGGGGCCTGAGGTGACATGCCTGCAAACACGCCCTGTGGCGCGTTTTAAGTTGGAGAATTAATTCCTCCTCAATCCCGAGGGTCCCTAGGGGCCAAGTAGCCCACCAGATACCTCCAGTATGTGCCAGAGAGCTGCGTTGCAGAGAGGTGTTCAGAGGCCACGCCCCTTTTTGCACCTCTCTGCAACGCAGCTCTGTGGCGCTTTCTGGATGTACCTGGTGGGCTAGTTGGCCCCAGGGACCCTCAGGATTGAAGGAGTTTAATTCCCCATCTTAAAACGCGCCACGGGGCCTGTTTGCACACATGTCACCTGAAGCCCCGCCCTCCCTTCACCACTGTGCAAACGCGCCCCGTGCGCGCGTTTTAAGTTGGGGGATTAAGTCCCCTTGAATCCTGAGGGTCCCTGGAGTCCAACTAGCCCACCATGTACCTCCAAAAGCGCCACAGAGCTGCGTTGCAGAGAGGTGTAAAAGGGGCGTGGCCTCTGTACACCTCTCTGCAACGCAGCCCCCAGGCGCATACTGGAGGTTCCTGGTGAGCTAGTTGGCCCCCAGGGGCCCCCAGGGACCCCCAGTATTCAAGGGGAATTCGTTCCCCCTCTGCAAACGCGCCAGGGGGCGCGTTTGCAGAGTGGTAAAGGAAGGGGGCGGGGCCTGCGGCACAATCGTTTTTTTTATTTTTATTTTTATTTTTTTTTCCCGGAGGGGGACTGTGTGGCCCCCCTTCCTTTTTCCTTTTTTTGGGCCCTGGGGACCCCATCCCCCAGGGCCTTACCCCTTTTTTTTCTTTTCTTTTTAAAAGGAAACGGGAAAGGGGCCGCGTGGCCCCCCTCCCATGGCCGATTCCGGCCCCGGGGACTCCATCCCCCGGGGCATGGCCACACTTTTTTTGATTTTTTTAAGGAGGGGGGCTGCGTAGCCCCTCCTCAGGCCTCCCTTTGACCCGGGACCCCATCCCCCGGGGCAGGCCTTTATTTTTTATTTATTTTTTATTTATTTTTTAATTATTTAATTTTTTTGGGTGGAGGGGGGCCACGTGGCCCCCCTCCTGGGCCACTACTTGCCCCGGGGACCCCATCCCCCGGGGCTGGCCCTCTCCGTTGGGGACTGTGGGGGGGTCCCCAATCCCCCCACAGTCCCGCCGGCTCCCCGCGTCCCTTGGGAGCCGGCATTGCTTTTCCACATGGGGAGCTGCTAAGATGCAGCTCCCCGTGTGGAAAAGTCCTTGTGGGACCCCCTGAGCAGACCTAGGGGGTCAGGGTGTTTCTACCCTGCCCCCTTTGTGCGTTTGCGCACTTGTTTCTTGTGCTTTTTTTTTTTTTTATCGGCGGGATCCGCGCACCCTAAGCGCATCCCGCCATTTAAAAAAAATGCTTTCTGCCCAGGGGGTCCTTGTGGGACCCCTGAGCAGACCTAGGGGGTCAGGGTGTTTCTACCCTGCCCCCTTTTGCGCTTTGAGCACTTGTTTCTGTCCCTCGGTTCTACCGAGGACAAAATGGCTGCCAACACTTCCTGATTTGGAGTGTTGACAGCCACTTGACAGCCAATTAGCATGCAGCTCGTGATCGGGAGGGTACGCGGACCCTACTCGGCCATAGATATATATGTGACTTAACTTTTGATTTTCTCAGGAACTACTGAACGGATTTACACCATTTAAGCAAAAGGCACGACACTGAACCAAGGGCTACCTCTTTGCCAAATTTGGTGTAATTCCGTTCAGCAGTTCGGGCTGTAGCCGCGATGAACGGTTCCTATGGGAAAATGAATGGGGAAAACGCGTTTTGGGACCCCCCTTTTTTCTCGGCCCCCGCTTGACGAATCACCCTGAGACTTTCAGGATAGGAGCGGACCGGAGCGCCCCAACAAGTTGGAAGCTTTCGCGAAGATTCGTCAACCGGCGCCAACGTTATTTCAAATAGAATGTTGCGGATTTTCTATGGAAAATAGGTCCTAACTATAACTATCTACTGGCGACCGCCAGTAGATAATATATATATATGAACACCAATTCCAGTTCCCCTTCAGTCCCTGGATACCAACACGAGGACTCTGGTTTTCATTATAACAGATTCTCTTTTATTTCTTTTTCGGTTTTTTGGTAATGCGTTTCGCCTGTGTCCACAGGCTTGCTCACACCATAAAATATATATATTTTTTTTAATTAAAGAACTGAAGGTTATAACTTAGTTACAGTTACAAATCTAATTACGATGTCGTCGGAATTGCCTCTCACTGATACATCTCAGTGTGTGAACCGACCAATCGTAGGTCGGCGGTTCCGAACACCGTATTACAGTGCGACCGCACAAGGTGCGGTCAGAAACTCCCATTTCCCTATGGGAGCTTGTGCAGCGGTCGGAAACTGGCCGCAGCACAAGCTCCCATAGAAAAATGGGAGTTTCTGTAAATCCCTGCACCGAGTAGCAGGCACCTCACGGTGCAGAGATTTACAGGGGGGCACCATAGGCCCCCAACCGGAGGCTGCAGAGATATGGGGGCCCTGCTAGGGGCCCCCAAAGTTGCTTTTTGACAGGCTTTTCATGTCGGAAAGCACGTCATGAAAAGTCTGTCGGAAACTGCCAGCGGAAATGCCGTCCGTAGGGGATTATGTGCGGCCTCCAACTGGTCGATGGGCTCCTTGAGACCGTCAGAAGCCAGTCGGTCCAACCGGCCGGTTTAAACTCCGACCGCCTACATTGTAATTAGGCGGTCGGACTGAAAACCATGGAGGCTTTCTGTCCAACATCCTAATCACCCGCATAGTATTGTCCCACACAAAAACTATTAAACTACACAAACCTTTGAAATTTCAAAGTTCTAGTTATAACTTTCTATTATATCTTCTGCCAAAATACTATAAGCTGCACACTTCGGAACACAGTGGTGTGAAAACTGCAGCTACACCACAATAACTATAACTCACCAATCTACAGGCACAGTCTTGTCATAAATTATGCCAGGGCTTCTATACCTGTACCAAATGCAAAGCCTGCAAATTCAGTTAGAATGTGAAGGCATGGTTTGCTCCCTTGGCAGGCATTGAAAGACCGATCAACAAATACCTCAATTGTTACTCTGACTACTGTGTTTATGCCCTGATCTGCCCGTGTAACAAGCTCTACGTGGGCAGCACTATCCAACCTGTCAAAAAGTGAGTGTTGAAACACGTGCTGGCCATTAAGAACCTAGATAAACAATACCCTGTGGCCTGACACTTTGCAATTTTTCATAAGAGCAACAAGGATGCATTAAGATTTTTTGCCTTGGACAGGGTGCAGTTGTCTCCTAGGGGGCGGCGATCGTGCTCAGAAGTTGAGAAATCTGGAATCCAAATATATACTTGAACTTAATACAAGAATTCCTGACGGTCTCAACACTGATGAGGAATTATGTGTACATCTGGGGGACTAATTGTCTGCAATCTTGCCGGGGGGCTCAGATGTGTATAATGTTGATGCTTTGCAGATTATTGGAACTTTTTCGTCTCTTGTCTTCCACCTAAGAATCATGTGATTTTAATCGATTGGTTTCCTTCTTTGTATTTTTATGTTTGCACAGGGTGGGGCCTCCGTCTCAATATTACATCTTGCAGTGTCCATTTTGCACATACCTCTAAATTTGTGGCTGAGTCACTTCCTCATCTTCTCCTGTTTCCTGTGGGAACCAATGAGATAAGACAAACTATTTTTTCTTCTTTTCTTTCTGCACTTTTCTACTACATTTATTTTTGTGACCAGTGACATATTTGTAGCAATGTCACACCCTGTTTGTGAAATGCATACCTATCAGGATTTGATCAGAGTTGCTAATACTTGTCTCATGGTTAGTGGATTACTGCACACTGTGACATTGCTGGCAACTTTCTGCTACATCTGCGTAGAAATTGCCTATGAAGTGGCACCCTAACTGGATTGGAATTGTTTATATTCTTACTATTATTTTTTTATTTCCATCTGTATTGTTTACTTATAATTCTGTTCATGGGGTGACAGATTTATTCGTTCAAAATGGTTTTTGAGGTACTTGCCCACTAGGCAGAATTTGTCTTTTCCCATGGTCCACAGGATAACTGATATGCCTATGTATTTTATGGCACTGGTGTGATTTATCTGTTTCGATTTGGCATGTTATACTTTTATGTGACTATATTTCTATATGGCTATTAGATGCAGTGTGTTTCCAGGGCTATGTTTTGGACAGCCAGGGTAATGATGTTTTCTTTAATATACATACGGGGAATATGCAAGGTAATATATGACTGAACGGATTTGTTTTGTGTTAACAAATATACAACAACATATATTTAGTTATGAGGACAAATGTTATATAATTATGCCACCCTATGACTTGTTATAGATTTTTTTATTAGCCCACACAAGCAGTTTATTTTGACTCACATTATTATTTGGGGAGGGGAGCACCATTTATGCCACAATGCATCTGAATTATTTAACAATCTAAAATGTATCAGGTTATAGCGTGCTCGTAAACCATTACAAAATGGCCAACACATTTCCTGTTATATTGTTGCCTGCACGAGCCCTCAGCCACTTTCTATGTCTGCACTGTGTCTATTTCAATGGTGTTTGGTATTGTGGAACTAGACCAGTGATCAAGGTGTTCTAGATGCCGAAACGTATTGGGTGTTTGTATGGTTCACGTTTGCAATGACTAAATCTATGGATTAAATGTTGCCTCAAGTCTTTCCTGGACTGGAGTGCATGTCTCAGTTTCTGGTTGGAGAGTGAAGTATGGTACATACGGGCGCCTCACCCTAACCCGCACTTTGGACGCAGGGTCCCAACTCAGAGGTGCGGGAACCATAAATATATATATTGATATATAAATATATATATATATATATATATATATATATGTATACAATACTCCTTTTTTGCTCGATTCTCCACAACCAGGAATCAAAAAAGGCACGGACTCCTCTTATTCAGTGCAATTATTTATTTTTCGTGCTGTGCCGCCATGACGCGTTTCAACCCACCAGGGGCCTTGATCACATGACATGCTACATTTTTTTCTCCCCATTTTTAAAGTGATAGGTGCATAGTTAATTCATGAATATGGACAAAAGACTACCCGTCTACATTCCATCATTACATTGAATAATTCCACAATAGCTTATTAACTCTGTGACCGATTCGTAAATATTTAAAATGTTTATAAATATCCATGAATATTTAAAAAGAAAGAAACAAGACCTCTGTATAGCCCTACATCATTTCACTGTCTTAATACATTTAATTGAAAAAGGCACAGAGGTCATAGTTTTCCTTTTTGATTTTACTCTTGGGTCTGATGCTTATTATTTAAAACCATGTGCATAATTACTTTTATTTCTGTATAAATACTTATCTAAAACAACTTTTTTGATATATATACATATATTAAACAATTTTTTTGTTAAGATCATGACATTTAAATTATGTGCAAAATTCGCAGTACTTTCATATATATATATCCACAAGAGTGCGCGTATGCCTCTGCCCATTCAAATGGCGGCGGGCTATCGGCGAGGTCGCGAACCTCGAAACAAGCAAACGTCAATCCTTCTTGCAGTAATCAAAAGATTGTGCCGAGCCCAAATCCGTTTTCAACGTGGTTTTATTTAACCCATATGGTAAACAATGTCCGATGCGTTTCGACCCGTGAGAAAGGAGCGGCTGCTCCGAAACGTGTCGGGCATTGTTTGCCATATGGATTAAATAAAACCACGCAAGAAGGATTGGCGTTTGTATATATATATATATATATAGGCCGACATTGACGAAGGCAGGATTGCCGAAACGCGTTTGTTGTGTTTATTTCTTTTCGCCTAATAAATCTATAATAGATTTATAGTACCGTGAGTGCTGGTCGTTTTCTACTTTGTGGGGAGCTGAAATATATATATATATATATATATATATATATATATATATATCCCAGCTCAAAGTTTGCCCAACATGCGAGAAGCACTCGGTGCACAGTGCTAAGGTGTAATCCTTTATTTAGGTACGGGCGGCATCCGTCATATTGAAAAATTATTAAAACAGCTTTTCCGTCGTGCTTTACGCGTTTCAAAGTCAATGCTTCTTCATCAGAAGCTTGGCGGAAGAGATACGTGCCGTTCCGGTCACTCCCCCTCATTAAATCAATGCTTCATGACACGCCCCTGGATGGGCTGCTCAAATGAGACTGCACACTGCATATTGGGAGTTGAAGTGCCGGCAATTGTCCTCCACAATGGATGCACTAAATTTACTGTTCTGTTTTGCAAGCCCAGAATGGGCCTCCTCATGCGGACTCATCCTCAATCCTGCACTGTTGCCCCACTGAGGGGCTCGGTAAATACCAGACCTCGTGGCCCCCTGAGATAACGGGGTGGTGCACTCTCGGCGGCAGGGCTGCCGCCTAGTATCCCAGCTCGAAGGTTGCCCAACATGCGAAAAGCACTCGGTACACAGTGCTAAGGTGTAATCCTTTATTTAGGTACGGGCGGCATCCGTCATGTTGAAAAATCCTGCACTGTTGCCCCACTGAGAGGCTCGGTAAATGCCAGACCTCGTGGCCCCCTGAGCATTGACTTTGAAACGCGTAAGGCATGACAGAAAAGCTGTTTTAATAATTTTTCAACATGACGGATGCCGCCCGTACCTAAATAAAGGATTACACCTTAGCACTGTGCACCGAGTGCTTCTCGCATGTTGGGCAACCTTCGAGCTGGGATATATATATATATATATCTATATATATATATATATATACATATATATATATATATATAGATATATATATCCTCTAAATGTAACTTTGTATATATATCTCTCGATATATGTATATATATATATATATATATATATATATATCTATATATATATATATATAATATATATATATATAATATATATATGTGTATGTTCATGAAGAAAACCCTCACGACCCACATCCCACAGAAATGACAATCAATATCTGTTTTTCTGTTGTCTTTTCATATTTATTTGCAAATTCTTCATTTGACTACAGAGGAAAGGCTGTACAATGTGTCTTCGAACTTCATTAACATATTACCATGTTATCACAAGTCTTTAGATGCATAGTCTGTCCTGTATTTGAAAAAAATAATTAACACAAAATACATTAAACAAATTAATTATGCCAGCCCAGCTGTTTACAAATATTTTCTTTACATATACGTATACACATAATCCGAAAATAGGTATAATCTCTTAGGAAATGATAAGTGCCTTCACAGAATAATAAATCATAAGCAAACAATGATATATTTTAACAAAAATAAACTATTTACAATTCGCCTACTCTTTTTCGGAGCGGGTCAACCTCATTGATGTTCCATGTCATGATCTGGAATTTCAAAATAAAACTCCTCAACACACTTCATGTCCCCTGGCCATGCTACATTCTAATGGCCACTGACGCACTGAGCACAAGGGGTGGGATTGTTGAAAGAAAGGGGTCCATAGTCTTCACCTCAAGCATGTCAATGAGCCCCATTTCTACAAAACGACAACAACTAAGATTTAAGAATTCGTGGTGCACTCCAAAAGTCTTGGGAGGAGGAAATACAAAACATATATGTCTTGATAAGCCAAAAATTGACATGTCCTCTCAGACATCGTTAGCTCATCCATGGAAGTCCCTGGTTTGGTAGCCCTGCCCTGCCATTGGTTGCTTTCTCCATAGGTGGTTAATGCCCAGCCTCAACTCATGCGCCACATACATTGCTACTGACCAAATCTATTTACAAAGCTTTTACAATATTAACAATAAAATAATAATGGTTTACAACAACCTACATAAGCCAAAATATCAGCTCAAGTTAAAGCGCCTCAATAAGTGGCGCACACACGGCTGCCCTTAAGAAAAGGCGAGGAGTCTGAAAAACACTATACAGGAGGAAGACAAAGCAGCTCCTTATTATGTCTTCTATACTGGCACAGTCACTGCACTGAAAGACCCGCTTTCGTTTAGTGCAGGCTTTGCCCTGGTTCCTTTTCATGAGTGTGCTGAGTCTAGTCAGCTGAGTCCATGCGGTGCGCGTACTCCCGCGCCCTGAGTGGTGCCCACTCAGCTTTGGTTCAACAGTGTCTCCTCTTTCCAGCCGCTCGAGTTCTTGCCGAACTTGTACACCAGCCTCCTTCCATCGACTCGGTCCAGGATTTCCCGCTTGTAGTAATACCTATAAGTGTCAGTAAAGAAGTGCATTAGAAGGGTGGTTTTAATTACTAATTTGTTTTGTAGCACTTCATAAACCTGGCCTAGCTCCAAAGACCAGTATTCAGGTAATCCCCTCCTCCCCGCATGGTGTATTTGAGGATGTAAATGGGTACCCTGGCTATTTACGGTCTCACTCATAGTGGCAAGTTTAGGTGTTTTTTAATATTCCAACTCCCTGGTGACCACAGAGAATAGGAAAGATGGAGCAAAAATGGTTTTACAAAACAATTTGCAGAGTCCAATACAGAAATTGGAACATAAAAGCAGAACTTCCAACGTATCTTTATTCCTGTGCTATCTAAACTGTTTATTGGAAGGCACTTCGCTGATATCGAAAAGTGATATTTCTATTTTTTTAAAGAATAAATAAATTGACTCTTTGGAACTCTGGAATTAAGATCTGGCAGATTTTGCATTAATATACTGGCAAATTTGCACCCACCATGATTCTTCTAATACAAAGAACGCTGCATCAGATTTTTCACAGGAGGGAATCAAAAGGTCCAATGTTATATACTGTCAAAGTACTGGGGAGTTTTACAAAGGAAGAATATTTTTACGAGAGAAAATAACCTGAAAAGTTCCTCACTCGTACACCACCAATAGGATTTTGATGTTTACTTACAAGGTGGACACCAAGCCCGAGCTTCAAAGCACAGAAGATAAGAGAAAGGTGTTTTCTGTTAATTTTTAATGAACAGAGGAAGCTTTCCGAAGGGATTATCGTGAGCCAAGTCTTAAAGCAAGTCTTCATTTAATTACATAGTTATTACTTTGGTCATTTTATGCTGTGTCAACTCCTGTGTGCCCCAAGAATTTATAACAAACGAGTTTGGGCCCAAATGCAAAGGTCGGTACAACATTTTGCCCTAAATTATCTTTAATGACAGAAATAGTGCAAAGAGTGTCACAAACACCATGTACAGAAATAGTTGCCCTATTGCCAGGGTCTGAAACGACCCCAGAAGTTACTTCATGGTGTATAATATGAGGACTACTTGTAAGTGCAGACAATGGTCACACTTTGCCACTATCATTTTACAAGCTGCCTGGTTATGTGTGCTTGTTGTGTCATTTACCCAGCGTGCAACTTCGCAGCCCCATAAAAAGACAAAACTCACAGAAATAAAATGTTGGCAAATGACGACATTTTAGGGCACGACTTGTCTTCCTATTTCACTTAGAAGGCATTGGCATAAAGTATCCCACACAAATTAAACTCTGAAGGACAATACAGAGGTATTGGGGTGGGAGAAACTGATACGAAGACAATACTCGGCCAATCACCTATAGGGTAGGAAGCTAAATGTAGGGGATATAAACCCATCCCATTGACAAACGGCAGGTTGTGCTATTTAAAGTCCTCTGTCTGCAAACCAAATGGAAGGCTGGCGATGGAACCAATGTAAGGTTTTATGAACTTACCTCATGGCCCGGCTTAGTTTCTCGTAGGTCATGCTGGTGTTCTTCTTCTTCTGCCCCCAGAGTTGAGCAACTGCCTCCGACCTCAGAAATTTGAAGATGCCCTCACTGCGGTCCTCCCACTTCATCAGCCCCTCGTTCAGTTCGGGATGAATGAGAATGTCCCGTATAAATTCCCAAAGGTGAGACCCTCTGGCTGCTGCAAGACGAAGAGAAGATGCATATGTTAAGACTCATACAAAAGGCATATATGTGTCACTCAACTATAAAAACGAACTGCTCACTATAGCACCATGGGCAAAAATCCCATAGGTTTGCTTCTATAAGGCTGTATGTGACATTTTACGGCATCACAATGCCAGTTTCATAAAAGCTATATTTAATCCAATACGCCTACACCCTCACAGTGATATAAAATTGGAACTTGCCTTAGGATTAGTGATTCCAGCAGTACAGGAAACAGTAAGGTATACCCATATGATATGTTAGGAGAGACATTCGAGCCCAGGATGATAACTCATTGAGATGAGTAGCCTGCAGAAGAGGCTAACACTGCAGGTTACATGGCTGACTTCCGGAGGTTCTGACTCCAAATGACATGTTTTCAAAGTCGACGAGAACCAACTATGTACAGTTCTACTCCAAACTTTGCACGGCAGTGAAACGCTTTGGGAGGAGAACTGTGCGCTCCAACCTGACCAATAGCAGAGCCTTGACTTAGAAACAAAAAATGAAATGCGAGGATCGGAGGCAACTAAACAAGGCTCCATACATTTATTGATAATGTTTTGGAGGCACTGGAACAGAAGGCTAAATACAGAGGAGGACCTTTCTCCCTCTTTTAGCAGAATGCATATTTCATATGTTACTACGGAATAAAAGCTGGTGTAGAGAGCGGAGTTTACCTAGATGTCACGGCAGAGGACTCAGTGACCAATACAGTCCTGCTCCAAGGCTCCTATTCTCCTAGATGACCCCAGTTCAACGCCCTCTTTGTTTCACTTAAAAACGTAATGATGTCGAGTAGTTGCAGTATTAGTTCACTACAGACAACAATCGTGGTAAATTCTTATGACATGAGGCCCATAAACCAGTAAGAAATATCCATGTGCACATGAGGACAGGTGGAAATGTACCGCCAAGTGTATATGAACATGCTTGTTTGTTTTTTCTCTACCGGGATTGTTTTCCCTCTTGCAAATTCATTTGTCCCTATCAGGGGTGTTCCCGTCCCTTTCTCACCCTGGATACAGATTCACTATTGTCCATCACAAGCATAAATCTCCAGGTGTATTTGCAAAAGTTTGGGAAGACTGACACACTCCAAGGTTTGTGGGTGTTCAATTCATCTACTTTGCAATGGATTCTCACCCAGGAGCATCATCTGTCTTCCCGGGCTCATATTAGCTCCCACGCAAGATCACATCATACTGGTGTAGGATTATTGGTGAGTACATCGATTTCTGAGTGTACAGTCAGTTTGTGAATTGCAAATATGAATTTGTACTTACAAATGTTGAAATTTGCACAACTTATCTGAACTTTGGTGGATATATGGCTTTGTGAGTCAAGCCCACAGTGTTCAATGATGTGTTAAAGAAAGAATAGATTAAAGGCTTTCATGGGTGATGACATGGGACCATCCAATAACGCAATATAGGCTTCGACGTACTGCCACTAGCTACATCCTCATACACTCCCTCATGAACCCCAGCAGTAGGCACAAGAACCAGACACCAGAGGCATCACTTACAGTGCTTGTTTTTCTTGCTCTCCAGGCAGTCCCGGTTATCCTTGCTTATCTTCCTTGGTCTCCCCCTCTTGCGTTTCTGTTGCTTCAAGATATTTTCATCAAAATTTGATATGTCTATTCAAAGAGGAAACAAAAGGGATGATATGTCAAAATAAAACTTCCCATCTTGGAAATTCAAATAAGCACCACTAACAGGCAAAATTTCATACAGGTACAATACAGAGTTAATGGGTGTATTTTTATTTGTCAAACTGTCTTTTTGAAATTAAAACTACTAAAGACAATATTTTTTATATTTTTACTGCATGAATACATACAGTTTTCAATGTGTTTGACGATATATGCAATCCTGATAGGACAAAAACACCGAAATCACAAATACAAACACTTTTTTAAATGAACTACTTTCATTCTCATATACGTTAGTTCGAACAAAATTCTTTCTGAACTAAATGACTGAAAATTTAAGCAAGGATTAGAATTTTTGTGAGGTTTAGGCCAGAGTTTTGGCTTTAGTGTTAGGGTCTGGGTACAAAACTTAGGGTAAGCATTAGGCTTAAGTCAGGGCTACATTTAAGTTTAGGGTTAAGGTTAGCATTAGGCTTAAGCGCAGAGCTAAAATTAGGCTTAAAGTTAGCTTTATCCTTATGTTCAAGGCTCATGGTAAGTGTTAGGCTTCTGGTATTACAGTCTGGTGTTAGGTTTAGAATTAGCATTAGGGCTAAGGTAAGCCACACTGTTACTGTTAGGGTTATACTCAAAGCTAGAGTTAGTTTTATGTTAAAGATTACCATTAGAATTAGGATCTGTGTTTAAGGTGAACTTTAGTCTCACGATTGCATCATTTGTTTCTTCATATTGTATGTATTCTGAAATTACCTTTTTTGGATTATAGTTATACTCATTGCAGCCGTGTTTTAGGTGCTTTCAATATTTTGTGTCAATATATATCTTTGTAAACTTTACATTTTAGGTATTATGCCCTACAACTGTTTTACAAATAATCTGAATAAGACCATTTTGTAATCATTTGATCTCTGTAAACATGAGGGGCATTCAACTGACTCAAAGTCAACCCTGTAACTGTTTCCTCTGTTATAGCAGAATTTCCCTAGAATTTCCCTATTTTTACAAGACCAAGAAGGTATCTTTGAGTCAAATTTACCTGCATCATTTAAAGAGGGTCTTCAATGGAATTGAAATGTGTCAAAATGTGATTTAGATTCATTATTTATTCCAATGAATGTTTGAATTGTACATAGAAGATATTTATTTAATTTACTTTTCTAAAAATGATTAGATGTGAAGCTATAAATCCTGTGATAACATTAATATATTGTACATGGGTTATTTTTAGGTTGTCTTCAGTAGAGGTGGGTGTAACTCATGTAATTCAGTGTAGCGTAATCACGCAGAATTACCAACAAATTACACAACATTACGTTTGAATTACGCAAAAATGCCCCTTGAGTCCAAAATGGATGCAAGAATGCATTTTGCGCTTAGAAATAGCACTAAATGTAACAGAACAAAAATAGTGAGCCTGAGCAGCTGCTCAGGCTCACTAAATGTCCTCTTGGGGTAGGATTTTCCCCCAATTTACTAATGACATTTAGTGCTATTTTCTTAAAGCAAAATACACCCTTGCGTATAAAATGGAAGCGAAGATGCAATTTACACTAAGAAATAGTGTTAGATGCAGCAGAGTACAAATAGCGAGTTCCCACTCGTGCTCACTAAATGTGCCCTCGCGTTAGTCCCACCCCCCAAATTACTCTTAATTACTCGGGGAGGAGTAATTGCATTATTATTGGTAATTCCACAACAAAGAGTTTTGAGAAATTTCTAAAATTACTCCCATTACTTCGGCGTAATTGAAATTCCGCCAAGGCCTAGTCTTGAGACTGCTGAAGAGTATGTGCAATGTTATAAGGGAATTCTTTTCGACATCCTTAATAGCTTCCTCCAATAGACATAGTAAAATTGCTAAATATTTCAAATGATCAATTACAATGTTACTAGTACTGTTTTATAGTGTCATTCAAGCCTGGTATCAATGGGGTGCCTCTTCTTGTATGACAATCTGGGGAGACGTGTCCATGCCTAATGTTAGACTTAAAATAATGGATACATGCAGATGGTGCTTTATTGCAGGGCCTACGCTGCAGTTGGATTTGGCACTCATTTACAGTTGGGTGGTAATATAAAATCCAAAAATGTATGGGAGAAATGACACATCCAGGCGATCATTTACTCGTTGAATTTCCTTCATTATATTAACTGTATGTTGATAGATATTCTACTGGCAGATTCTCCTCCAGATTTAACTTTTCTTTCAGAAATGTAAGGATTTTTACGTACCCATCCATCTGTAAATTAAGCCCTTAGTGTTTTTGTTGCACACTTGCTCCATAGCACACAATAGAGGAGAGCGAGTGCTTCTGATCCCGTGACTATCTCTCACCCAAATAACTGGACAACTGTAATGTTTTCTTCTCAGGACCAAAAGGTCTGCAAATCAATAGTTATGTTTTAATGGCGACACTGATGTCATTGGGTTTAATGCACACTGTCTACACCTGCATGCACAATGTGATGCTAAAGGTTATGTTCTAATCTATAGGAATATATTATCTCTGAGGAAATTGCTGATTCAGTAACTGATGTTCTGGGACCAAACTTTCCTCTAGAAGGTTTGAGGTTGGAACAACTGGGGGATGTCAAATTCTGTCAAGGCCATCTCTAGCTATATTCAAACACACAATACAGATATGGCCTATTTATACAACATGTTGTAGGCTATTACTGGACTGGCTATGTCCCTTGGCCACATGTGGAGACAATGAGCTCCATCTTATTTGGCCTTTCTTTCCCTGACTTGAGTATAGATTAAGACTGGTCTATGTCCTCTCTGCAATCATTGATCTGATATTTCTGGCACTGCTTTACTTAGATGGAACATTGAGGATGCCTGGTGTTACCTTGTGCAGATATTGGACGCCACTCACCTACTGAAAGGTCAGATTTGGAGTCAGCACGTTCTAGATCTGATTCACTTCCACCAGAGCCATCAGAATGGGGACTATTGATTGTAGCACCTGTAAAGACACAAACAGCCATAGGCTCAACTTTCTAACTTTCTCAGCAGTGAACGGCAAACGTTACAAGACATTGAAATGGCGTCTCCTGCTCTAGAACTCACAGTTCTGTCTCATAAACTCACAAGTTGAAATATCACATTTTCATTTGCCCTTTTACAGCTTTCTGCTTTCAACAACAGAACTTTACAGAAGAACTGCGAAAGCAAACAAGATGTTCAACCAACATGTTGCTATTGTAAAACTGTTTTACGTGCCAGAACCACATTTTTAATTAAGCATAAGATAGAAAATGTGAATTTTGGCTGGTTCCACTGAGCCATGCATGTGATAGCCCAATATAAAGCTATGTATCCATTCTTGAAGCGGTCTATTGTCTAGAGTCAAGTCAAGATTACTTTAAGTTGTATCAACGACGTATTAAGCAGCACCAAGAACTACACAAAATGCAGAGTAGCATATGAAGATAAATGAAATGACAGGCCTAGAGAGTAGCACTTTGAAGGCAAGCATAAAGGAAGGGACACTTACTTGAGCTGGAGCCGTCAGAGCTAGGGGAATATGTCTGAAGGTATTCCTTTTCAAACGAGGATTGCAGATGCATATCCCATAATGTGTAGCCATTGGTGGATGTCTCGATGTATGAAAGTTCCCCATCTGCAAATAAAAAGAGAAAGAACACGGAAATGGTAAGAAACAAATTCCAATGAAACAACCTGGCAGAACAAAAACAAAGTTCTTGGCTTAAAACTGCACTAGAAAACTGCACAGCACAATAGAAACAGATTTACTGTGCTGGATATCATTATCTTATAGGTACATATGTAGCTGTGATACACTTAAATATCTTCGCAGGAGCAAGTTCATTTGCACACTCAAAAATATTTGAAATGCCTGTGCAAATATTAACATGCACAATGAGCAGTCAGTGTGAGGTAAATGTCCAACAAGGGACCAATTGGGCTGTATCCATGAGAGAATTTGCGATCATCCACATAACATAAATGTACAAACAATGAATTCCATTGGGTTCCTTTACGCAGTCAATGGTTACCCCGAAAATCTGACAAGAATCTAGCCTGTTTGAACATACTTTGGACATAGCAAAATACACACTTAAATATGTCCTTCTTTCAGATGGGCAACTTCAGCTGCCCATTCAAAAATGTTGGGCGGAGCCTTGAGCCAGTTGGAGTTCCGATGTCCCTATGTAAAACCACATGCAGCAAGCGACTATAGGATATTTCCCCTCATGCAACAAACAGTAACACAACTCGCCAGCTCCTGTCACTCCAGTGACAATGGTGAACGCTCTGCTGAATTTCAACCGGTGAACTCACCTGAACTGCTGTTTTGGCTATAGGTGTCTTGTGGATTATCAAATTGTACATCATCAGGGAAGATGTCAGACAGCTGCTTCCAATCTGAAAGGAAAGCTGACAATGAACACAAATATAGTTACACAGCCCAACTTCCGTTACTGCGACATCCGGCTTGCGGACAAGTGCTCAGAAGTGGTATCAAGGAGACAGGCAATGCTCGGCAAATGACTTATATAATATATGAGCACCATACAAAGCTTTCTGTGAGCAAAGATGAGACCCTAACCATTCTGCAGCACTGGTAAGAGCTGCTGTGGCTGTCCATAGGTGCCACAAAATAAGACAGAGCATTGCAGTGGATGTAAAGACTATTCATACGCGTAGCAGGATTTCAACTATGAAGACCCTCAATTGCATACTAACCTTCTACAAGTTCTACATACATATATACATACATACAAGCCCTCAGTCGTGCTAAGCTCCAGGCTTCCCATCACAAAGGGGAAGAGCCATGCACATTCTAGTGCAGATGTCAGCTAAAGCGGAAATCTTCAATTGGGGAACAGAAGTTTTGCTCTATAGGCGCCAATAGAAGTTAACATTATGAGCAAGGCGTGACCACTACACAAGGTAGAACTACGCAAAGTCTATGTTCAAGGGTGGATTACTGATGACAGTTCAATGCCTTTACAAATTTTTCCACCACCCGCTCAGGCCCTTAACTCTAGTTAACAAGCACATATTGCTTGGAACACCCGCTTCTGCAGTCAGATTGAATATCACCAACATTCCTCCCACATGCCTTCAGAATCGCTTGACATAAAATACTCACAGCTGTTGAGCTCCCAGAGGTGGCTGTAGAGCTTTTCCCCAAGACCTCCGAAGAGGGTGAGAAAGTACTCGCGGCTCAGCTGGCACAGCAAGTTCCCATCCATGTTGCAACAGGTGAAGTCAATGGTGCTGGCGTCCCACTCGTTCTTCTCCACGTGATAACCGATCCATTCCAGTACGTGCTGCCTGGTCCAGAGCATCGGTAGCTCACTTGACCAACTGGACTTGTCTACTGGGGCAACAAAGTTCTGATTAGTGTAATAGTTCTCTTGCATTGTTGTTACTTTTTATATTGAGTATTTGGGAATAGGTCAGGCATAGGGACAAGAAGCAGTAGAACTCTTTACAGAGAAATTTTTTTACTGAAGGAGTGGATGCTGTACTTCAAAATAAGCACTGGTTGAGACCAGATTACAGAAGCCATGGAAGGGTGCATGCAGTTGGGGTAGTGCAGTTGCTTTTCATACAAGTGCACTAAACACGGCTACATCCTGCCATCCGGCACCTACCTGTCAGTTCAAAGGGTAGATCTGCGATGGACAGTGAGAGGACGTTCTCTGCCTCGTAGGACGCCTGCTCCGGCATGTACAAAGTGGTTGCATAGTTGCTCAGGATATGGCTCATCTCACAGGTGGTGGACATTGAAGCTCCTATCAGAGAGAAACGGACACACGTCAGTACGTGAAATAAATGACCAATGCTGCATCTTCATTCTGTATTGTCACTAGCTCTCTAATTATGTATTGAACGAAAAGCGCAATGTAGATCGGTTTCTATATCGACCAACAAAAACATGTAATCCCAAAAATGTACTACCACGGTATCATTAAGGTAAATACATGGTCTAGATTCAATATTTTTACAGGTTGATAAAAACTGAATGTCTTGACGTTAAACTCCAGCTGATCTCTACTGTAACAGTGGATTTAACAGAAGCCACAATGTTTGTTTTTCTCAATCCCTACAGGTATGGATAAAATATCTGAACGCTCCTACAGCTGCCTTCAATGCCTCGCCAAAGAGTTCCTCCTCGCAATTTGTTTTTCGTTCGTCGGTCATCAGAGTGTTGTGTGTGTGGCTCTCATCCAATCCTGCTATTGACACCAGTGTGTTTCTGATTGCTCATGCCTGTGACGTCACACCAGTGAAATACGTAACTGAGGGTCCCCGCCATTGTGTTACAGTGCTCTGCTAGATGCCAGTGGAAGAATGGCAGGTGTTGTCTTATCTCCGCCGACCTCCTGGATGCCTACATGTCTACTACCTCATGCGTACAACATCCTAGAGAAGTAGAGGGTAGGGTCTGCAGTAGCGTTTATCATAAACATCACACAGAATGAGAGCGAGGAGCAACGTACCTAGGGAGGTGCGGGGAAATCTCAGAGTGCTGCGTATCACTTTCGTTATGAGGAAGGGGAGAGCAGGCCTGAGGGAGGTAAGAGAGGATGACAGCACACTTTTCTTATTAAATAAATATATGGAACCTTGAGGGATGGACGGGGGGGGGAGAGTCACGGGAAACAGGTATATCTTTATATATGAAGCAGAAAATAGGTTGTGTCTTTTTTGGAGTGCATTATATTTTGAAGAGGTATCCCATCACCCGTCCTATCTCCATGTCACTTGAATCCCATTACTGGGAAACATGACAGTTGCCAATAGCTTTCCATATTCCTTTCTGCAAGTTATGATAGGGTCACATACATAGTCATTTCCAAGTGCACATTTTTGTAAATCCAGTTATTCTCTGCTCTGGCACTACTGCAGTCGGGGTGGTAGGGCTGTAGAAAAAGGGTGACATTTGAGAATGGGTAGAGAACATGGGGCCCTATTCATAAACGCCAGTTCGATCATGAACATATGTTGATGACCAAATTGAACTCTTTTACACGTGCCAGAAATTCACAAATGAATTCCTGGCAGGCGTAAACCCATTAAAGGGGTGGAGCTCTCCACTACAACTGCAGAGATCTCCACAGCCAAAAATCCTACTCAATGGGTGGAAAATAGGAATTTGAAGGAGTGGTTTGCCTTGGAAATTTTGGAATGCCCACAAACAAGCACATTGGTGGTCACTCCCAAACTCCTCTCCCTCCTATTTCCACCCTCAAAATGGCCATAAATGTACTTCCAGAGCGAGAAGGAAAATTGGTCAAATGCCCACCAACACCTCTCCCATTTGGTGGGGGTGCAGGAGAAAGGCTTTCTTTACAGGGAAAAATATTTTGCCTGCTGAGAAAAAAAAAATCACAAAAAAGATTGCGTTTAAACAGAGAATTCTATTCTCCCATCTCGACCCTGGAGAACTTCACACTGTGAGAATGGAATCAAGCGTAAAAAGCCACTTGACCCTACCAGGTGTCCGTCTTAAACCCTGCACCAGGTACAGCTTTCAAGGCATACTCTTTGGAATTTTGGTGAAAAGCAAAAAGTGGGAAAAGTAAGTGCAGACAGAGCTCTCCGCCCGCACTTTTCATATATTTTCTGTGAGTCTGGCCGAACGGTAAGACACAGAACTCAACAAAGTATCAACCGTGCACATGGGAGCACCAGCACGGGATCACTATCAAGACGTATTCCAATAATGTCCTAAAGCAAGGGCACAGTGAGATGTGTTGGGAAGTCCGTTGTTCAATGAGTGTGCTTTGTAATAAATGTTGGAGAATGTGAGCTGGTGCTCTAGTCCCATAACAAGAAGCAAAGAAATCTGACAGGGCCACATCTGTGAGATTATCAATACAACATATGCAAACCCAGCATTAAATTACACGATAAAAAGAAAGAGACTCAAAATATGGCAATATTTCCAGCAGAAATGTAGTATTATTAGTTTTCCCTTCGCAATCAAGTAGCCCACTGGTTATAACGTCAACTTCAAAGTGCTATGTAGACTGGGAGAAATAATGTAAAGATTCAGACCCTACCAGGTATTAATATAATACCTGAGACCAAAATTTAGACTGGCAAAGCCAGGTCTCCTAAACTAAATATAATCCCCTGCAGGTGCAGGTGTTAACAGTAAGAATTTGCCTGATTCCCACAACAAAGGAAGAACCTCTGAAATTGGCCAAGAGAAATTACCTCCTGCAAGTATCCATTTAAAGCCAACTAGTTGTGCCTTCGAAAGGTCCGGTAGTGGCAGGTGGGCCCTCCTCAGAGAGAGAGAAAGAGACTCAGAAGTTCAAACTCCACAACCAGTAAGCTCCTGAGAGCTCTCGTGAGGCTACTAAGACACAAGTGAACAGGTAGTGCATGTGGTGGGATGTTAGTTAAACGAGCACTACTAGTCTTGGGAAATAGACGGGTATTCCCTATGGCTGCTGACCAGCAAAAAGTACAGTCAGTTATCTGAAACCCAGTCTTGTATCGACAGAGCCACTCAGAAGCAAGATGTAGAGCATAGTAGCCAGGGTGCTGTCCACGAGCACCACAGGTATTAAACTAGGTATGTGTGACATCCAGCTTCCTCATTTTAAACCAAGCCTAAACCAAGCAATCAATAATGGGAAAGCCCAAACCAAGAGGCTAACATGAGAAAGCACAAACCAAGAGGCTAACATGAGAAAGAACAAACCAGCAGGCTAACACGAGAAAGCACAAACCAATAGGCTAACATGAGAAAGCACAAACCAAGCTGCTACATTAAGAACGACTACACTAAGCAACTAAGGCATCAAAGCCTGTTCCAAGCAGCTGAAGGGTGTGAAAACCTAAACCAAGCACCAGGCAGTGAGAACGCCTAAGCCAAACTGTTACTGGCAAAATAAGGTCAATAGAACATAGAAAGAGCTAGTCACTTTACAGGTAGGTGCCAGTGATAATATTTTGGCATGATCTCCGCTAGGCCTCTCCACGCATGCCTTGGACACACTTTTGGTTCAACATCCACCCTTACTCAAAGACTTGCTCGTCCCGCACCAGGAGGGCTCACCGCGTCAGAAGCACCTTGGTCTCGAGAAACAAAGTTTGATGGCGGGCTTCTCTTTCAAATAAAAAACAAGAGTGCCTGCTGCCTTGGCCCCTCTCCAGACAGATCCATTGCTCTCGCTGGACTCTGGAGGAGACTATATTTAGAAACGCGTGTGTCTATTTCAAGATCAATCTATGATGGAGAATTCCAAACGTCAACAGAAGCCCGCACTCAACTGTGTCTTTGGCGCCCTTTTAAATGGACTCGTCATTCATTCGAACGCACTGCCACCCCCTAGCATCCCGAGTTAGTCAAACAAAAGATTCATTTTAGGCCCAGAGTCGCAGGCCGAGCCTTCATTGTAAGTATATTCAGCACAAAAGGTTTATAAAAGAACAGCGACAGAAGCGAAAAATATTAGACATCTTCATTTAGGGCTTGCTACCCTTCATAGCACTTTACATCGCACTTGTTACTGTCACCCAGCTCAAGAACTCATGTTCTGTACCTCGCTCGGAAGGATGAAAAACAGATTTACATTTTGTGACCTTCAGGTACCACAGGTTTCACCAATGAACTCAGCAATCGACTTTGCTTCGATCAGTGCTTAGCAACTGCTAAAATCATAATTGGCAAAGGGATGGTTAGATGCTAACCCCGTCTTTGCCTCTGATTTGCCCCCTGCTCAAGAGTGGATTTGCCGATCACATGAGCAAACGGAAATTCCCCCCGGCTTAGGACCAAGTGGTTACTTTTATGGGGAAAATGGCTAATCAGCTATCCAGCAATGCAAAAACAGGAAGCACAGATTGTTCTTGTAAACAAGCATGCGATTTGTCAAACATAATCATCCAGGAGACGGTCGGACTCGCTCGGTACACTCACTCGGCAATTCTGCAGGGCGGGTATAAACACATTTTCCAAGGCTACTTTTAGCTCCCGGTCCACCACTGCCCCTGCTGGAAGACAGGTGTAACTTTAAGACTTGCAGCAGCATGGTGACCGCGGCAACCTGCTTCCCAGAAGTCTGACCATTTGATTTTACCCATAATGACTGTCCTTTTAGTGGGGCTAACTTAGGCAGAGAGTAGACACCTTCCATCTGGAATACCTGCATTTTAAAAGCGGTATCTCTACTGGCCATCGCCACGGAATGTATGATTACCTAGGGAAGGGATTCTCAGCCTCGCCTCAGACATTATTCCCTTTAGGAAAGAATTGAAAATCCCACCTCCTATCATTGTTTAATGGACAATGGCCAAGGCAAGACAACAACAACCCTCTTTGATCCTCGTCGCCACTGTTTTGCATGCCTCACGGGCAGTAAGTACACTTTTGTGATGGGCACTTCACACTGTCTCACTCCGATAGTTGTTTATGCCTGTACAGCGCCCTGAAGCACAATGAGGCCTGTTTACTGTAAAAGAATGACGGACTAAACAGATTAGCACTTCATGCCCTCAATCCCCTTCCCCGCGGAATACGCTCGGGGCCTCTAGACGCCCCCAAATGGCGCAAATTAGTGTGAACAATGTTGTGCGAGAGTATAGGGGCTTATAGCACAAACATCAGAACTTATATATTTAGATATACTGAGGAGCAATTTGTCTTAGTAGGAGTTGTTCTGTGCAGTATTTTGTGAGGGCTGTAAATCAGTATTTTGTAATTAGCAGGTTTGTAATTGGCGCTTACGTGTGAGCTATAATTCGGTTACTGTTAAGAGTTTGGTGTCTCATGTCAAATTTACATCCGATCCCCTATATTGAATAGCACTTTATACACTGCTTCAAAAACACGTAGCCAAGAAGCTGGATCTGAGAGCACAAAACCATGATGGGTGGGGAAAACTGCACGCTAGAATGTTCTAAAAAAGTGAGATCACCTCTCTTTGTGCAGACCCTAAACTCCTGGCACTGCCCACCTCACATTATCGTAATACATTGGCGTAAAGAAACTTGAGGGACCCCAATGATGTTGAAGGACACCTCCCCCGCCCCCACGCTCCGGACCCAGTCAGGCGTTTTCAAGCCAGGGGCCCGCACACAGTGCCGGAGAGGGCCCAGTGCAGCTCTCCCCTCCTCCGCACCGCGGGGGGCTAGTATAGTCACACCCCTGTCGTAAAATAAACTCAGCTCTTTGCACTGTCCACGAGCCCGCAATCATTACAAACCTCACACTCTCTGTCCAGGAGCCGCAGGCGGCTCATGGTGTTTGTCCATTGCTTGAAGGTGCCCACGTCTGTACGCACCAATCACCTCGCAAGTGAGCCCTAGTTCTTCTAAGTGGTTGTGTGTCTGTGTGGGGGGAATGGGTGTAACCATGGGCAGCTGAAATCACTCCACACATGATAGACAAGTTGAATCTTTCTTTATGGTCCCTGCTCCCTCCCAATCCAAAAACCCTGGTGCCTCAAATAGATGAGTCCATGACGGACCTCCCTGCAGGTGGCAAGCTTAAAGAGCATCTTATCATCACATCCGGCTCAACAGCTGGTACATATGTGGTGCAAAGGAGGTAAATAGCGTTGAAGCCAATTGCAGAATGTAGAACCTTGGCACCATAGTTTTTAATCCCGGCGACCATGACTCACGAATCTCCTTGATCCTGGGCACATCACACAGTTACAAGCCTGCATTTACCATCGCACATTTTGGAGCACTTTTAGTCCATTCGCAGGGTGCGCTAAATAAATATCTTAGCCACCCACGTATCACAAAGGTCTTAAAACTGTCGTACCTGTTCAGATCCGGCGTGCTGAAAAAACAAGAAATAAATCCACGAAGGAGGGCTGCTGCAGACGGTGGCGCAGTCACTTGGAAGTGCCGTCCGTATGCCAAGGCTACATGCAGCAGGACAGGACTAGCCCGATCCTATGTCCCCGTGTTCAGCTGAAGATGCAGAATTGTGATTTGTGCGCCACTCCCTCTCTCTACATTTATACCTTAGTACCAAGGTGTGCAAGCGGGTCACCTGATCTGGCCCGATCCCGCCCAGGCATGGGGAATTCCAGCATCGGCCTCGCCTGCCCAAGCCCTGCGATGATTTGCATAAAGTGACACTTAGCCCGAGGCCCGCCCACCTCTGCCGGGAAACAGCGGCCCAGCAGGTTTAATGATTGCCAGGCCCTCCCCGCTCCAGGTATGAGAGTACACACTGCACGCCTACCTGTCTTGCTGCTTCTCCTCGCCTTGGATGGCCGTCACCCCAGCTCCCAGGCCGTCTTTCGCTTGCCCTTCTCCAGAGGTGATCTGGCTTAGAGAAAAATTGAGAAGTTCATAAGAGAAATGTCTCTCTGCAGGCTGGAGAGAAGGCTGCCGCATGCCAGCGTCTCTGAAAGGGGTGTTTCAGAAAGATAAGTCGATTTGAGACAGGTCACTCACAGGCCCGTCAAGCTCTCTGGACATCTCTCGGCGACTGTGTACCTGGTCGAGACTTGTGATGGAGAGGGCCAGTCTCGTGTCAAGCCTTGTAGAGAAATCTAGACAGGTGGATCACATAGTGGAAGTCAACTTCAGACTCCCTGGAGATGTCACATAGAGCAGGTGCCGCTCTCAGCCCCGCAGTGTGGGCCTAGCGATCCGAGTCTGGCAGAGTCTCGTGACCGTGAAAGGCCAGCACACCTGTGACAAAGTCAGCTATTGCAAATGTGACGCAGAACTTCCACTTGTACCCCGGCCATGTTTGACTCTTAGGAAATATTTTCCTTTCAACAAACACCAGTCAGATTTTGTTTATTTCTTCCTTCTCGGTGGCATACATAGGCTCCATTTAATTCACTCCTGAGTCCCAGTGTACCTCTCCAGAAGGGATAGTCTCGTTTTTGGAAGCTAAAAATGACACACAATTTCTGATTTCATTACAAGACCGGAGGCTACCATTTTGCAATACCATTTTATTGCTGCTCCAACATGCAGCCCTTTAAAGAACATAGCAAATACATCATAAAGCACTAAATCAATTTTAGAATGTTCAAACAGTATATAAGTCCAGAACACACAATCATCTTCCTCTTTTATTAGCTGCTCCTTACAGATAAGTACATGCATGCTTTGTAGTCAAACTAAAGCAATGCCTTTACTGTATTGCACTTTAAAACTGTATTGCGTTTTTTGTTAGGAATCAAACCTTTCCAATTAATGGACTCTAAGATACTTTAACACATTTTTGGAGGACGATGAGGTGGTTAAAGTCTCCAAATTGTGTTGGGAAGAGATCCGAAGTAGTGAAAGGATGTGGGCAAAGGCCCTAAGAACCAGACTAATTGCACTTAGGAACCTCCATTCAGTTAGTGGTACAATTACATCTTGGTTCCCTTTTCCAGGCAAGCAT